>SKCR01019299.1:0-113114 GCA_019454045.1 Zanthoxylum bungeanum | reverse complement strand
TTATCTGATTACTAATCATATATGGACTACCTATTCTTTGTACACAGAACAGACAGATCATATCTTGACACATACAAGACACCCTGAGGATCAATCCACACCCAACGAACAAGTGAAGGTCTTACCTTAATAGGTCGTGACGTGACTGCCACCTAGTTGTGGAAGATGTCTTATATGCCCACAGTGGTATCTCAAGTCGAACAATCACTTATGCTACTCAACCCGAGAAGATTCTTATTGATGTTGGTGTACCATCCATTAAGAATCTTTGGTAAGTCGTTCGGTGTTTATCCGCTATAAACACCTACACGTCTATATGAGTCTCCAAGACTTATAGTTCACTGAGAAACCATTGGAATCCAATATTCCAGTATAC
Source organism: Zanthoxylum bungeanum (assembly GCA_019454045.1). NCBI lineage: Eukaryota > Viridiplantae > Streptophyta > Magnoliopsida > Sapindales > Rutaceae > Zanthoxylum > Zanthoxylum bungeanum. Next base: position 112,738 of record SKCR01019299.1, on the reverse strand, counting down.
GACTTGTACCAGTCTCAACAGGTTTACTTTACTGACCAAGTAGTGTAAATCTTGACCAGGAACTGTCTAAGAATGACAACGTCATGATACAACTCAATGTCAGTTGTGGCACTTTTGCAACTGTATCATAACTAATCATTCTAAGGTCAATTACATCTTTACCATATAAAGAGATATATTATATTATTGAAACTTTTAATTTTATTCATAATAAAATATTTACAAAAGTATTTACAAGGAAATACAACAGGGAATTGGCGCTCTGAGCACCAACCCTAACAAAATCTCCCACTTGCTCTAGTGCCAATGTCGATTGTATCTAATACCAATCGACTCCAAATGTTTATCAAATAACTTTGGAGGTATGGCCTTGGTAAGCGGGTCTGCTATATTATCTTGACTCGGTACCTTGTACATGTAAATGTCCCATCGCGACATAATTTCTCGAATGATGTGGTATTTTTGTTCCACATGCCTCGACTTCTGATACGCCCTCGGTTCCTTTACTTGCGTAATGGCTCCAGTATTATCACAGTGTAATGGAATCGCATTATCGATACTTGGGACCACTCCCAACTCTGTGATAAAGTTCCTAATCCATACAACTTCCGTTCTAGCTTCAGAAGTTGCAATGTATTCTACCTCTTTGGTGGAATCTACTGTTGACCTCTGTTTGGAACTCTTCAAGCAAACTGCACCTCCGTTAAGGGTAAAGACGAATCCAGATGTAGATTTTCTATCATTAGGATCCGATTCAAAGTCGAAATCCGTATACCAATTAACTTGCAGTTCATTTCCTCCATATATAATCAACTTATCCTTAGTACCTTTAAGATACTTAAGGATATGTTTAATGGTCATCAAATGGTCATTGCCTGGATTGGACTGATATCTACTTGTTACGCTAACAGTAAAACTGATATCTGGCCTAGTACATAACATGACATACATTATACTACCCAAACATGAAGCATAAGGTTGGTTAGACATTCTAACATTCTCATCTTCCATTTACGGACACATCTTATTCGAAAGATGAATCCCATGTCTGAACTGTATATTTGTTGTCTTATAGTTACCAAAATTGTACCGTTCCAAGATCTTAGCTATGTACTTTGATTGGGATAACCCAATCAGCTTCATTTCTCTATCTCTACAGAGTTTTATGCCTCAAACATAGGAAGCTTCTCTCAGGTCCTACATGGAGAAATTCTTACAGAGGTAAGCTTTGACGCCTTGTATTATCCCTATATCATTCCCAATGATTAGGACTTCGTCAACATAGATGACTAAAAATACCACCATGCTCCAACTGGCCTTCTAATACACACAAGGTTCTTCCTAATTCTTGAGAAAACCAGACAATCTAAGAATCTCATCGAATCAAAGATTCCAACTCTATGAAGCTTGTTTAAGTCCATAAATGAACTTCTTAAGCTTACATATCATACTTGAGTTCTCACTGGATGTAAAACCCTCCGGCTGTTCCATATAGATTTCTCCATCAAGAAATCCATTTAGAAAAGCCATTTTGACATCCATTTGCCAAATCTCGTAATCTTGATAAGCAGTTATAGAAAGAAAAATCCTAATAGACTTAAGCATTGCTACTGGCGAAAAAGTTTCATCGTAGTCAATGCTAGGTCGCTGCGTGTAACCTTTTACTACCAGTCGGGCCTTATAGGTTTCAACCTTTCCAACAGGCCCGTGCTTCCTTTTGTAAACCCATTTACAATCGATAGGAACAATTCCTTCAGGTGCGGAACCAAGTCCCAAACTTGATTCTCATACATTGAATCTAACTGAGATTTCATGGCATCTTGCCACTTCACGGAGTCGATGTCCAACATCGATTCTCTATAGGTAAAAGGGTTAGTCTATTCAACTAAGAGAACATCAAGACATCTTCTTGTATCAAATACAAGCATTTAGGAGGTCTAGATACCCTTTGTGACCTACGGAGTGTGTGTGTTGAAGGTTATTCATCTACTTGAATTTCAGGTTCCTCCGTTGGTTCATTGTTTTCAGGTTGGAATTCATCAAGTTTAACATGTCTATGATTACCATATTCTGACAAATATTCTACCTCTAGAAATTTTGTGAAGCGAGCTACGAACATATTTCGATGCTTGGTATTATAGAACAGATATCCCTTCGTATTCGAAGGATATCCAACAAACCTTTTGCCCTCGAGACGAAAGCTTATCTTGCTGAGCCATCCTGACATAGGAAGGACAACCTCAAACCTTAACATAATTAAGATTTGGTTTCCTACCGATTCATATCTCATATGAAGTCGTAGGAACAACTTTTGAAGGAATCTTATTCAAAATATGTGCAGCTGTTAAAAGAGAGTTGGCCCATAAATAATAAGGCAAATCTGTAAAACTCAACATAGATCAGACCATATCCAATAAAGTCCAATTTCTCCTCTCAGACACTCCATTGTGTTGTGGAGTACCTGGAGGAGTATATTGAGCGAGAATCCCATTCTCATTCATATAATCCATGAACTCACTACTCATATATTCGCCGCCTCGATCAGATCGAAGGCATTTAATAAATTGACCAGTCTATTTTTGTACTTCATTACAAAACTCTTTGAACTTTTCAAAGGTTTCAGATTTATGTCTCATTAGATAACCGTACCATGACAAATCATCGGTAAAGGTAACGAAGTACGAATAACCACTATGAGCTGCCTGACTTAGTGGACCACACACATAAGAATGTACGAGTTCCAGTAAGTTAGTGGTGCCGTGTCCAATATCAGAAAATGAGGCTTCGGTCATCTTACCCTGAATATATAATTCACAAGTTGGATAGGGTTCAATGGTGAGATCTGGTATCAAACCATTCCTAACCAATTGGGTAAGGCATTTCACGTCTATATGATCTAGCCTAATATGCCATAATTCAGCATTATTAACTACAGGCAAACTACGTTTATTAATCCTAGTATTCAAAATATCTCTAGAAGTATGCAATATGTAATGATCATGCTCATTTGGACAACAAAGGATCTGAATATTACGTCTATCATATAAATTTAAAGAATAGTTCTTAATATTAACATGATCGCCTTCTGTATCTAATACAAAAATAGATATAATATTTGCTACACATCTTGGTACAATTTAGCAATCATTTAACAAAAGGCTCTCACTCGGCAAGTGTATCTCGCATACTCCAACTACAATTGCATCCGGAGTCTCCACTCCAAAAAAACAACTGCATCTCTCCAGCCTTTAGCTTCTCACTTTCCTTCAGCACCTACAATGAATTGGAAATGTGAACAGGAGAAGCAGAATCTAAAATCCTGCTGGATGTAACAACTTCACAAGCTAGTGAGATATCAATAATTGGAAAAATAAATATACCTGATGTAGATGTTCTCTCTCCTTATCTGGAAAATGTAGTCAGGACAGTTCCTTTTCCAATGCCCGACTTTGCTTTAATGATGTCATTTATCTTCAGATGTCGTCTTGGGCTTAGATATATTTCCTTGCGGTAGAGGACCAAAACCCTTTCTTCTTCTTTGTTTTCGTCTTCTTTCCCTTTGGCCTAGCCTGGGAAGAAGTAGAAAGTGAAGTAGGTTTCGGAGGGCGAGTCTCTACTCCCTTCCTTAGGGTCTATTCCACCGTGATCATCATCCTATGCAGTTCATGGTAGGAACAGATAATCCCGTTCATGTTGAAATACATTATGAATTGGCGATAAGATGTTGGGAGCGAACCAAGAATGACACTCCTATCGAGAATGTCATTCAGAGGGAGATTAATGTTGCCTCAGTTGTTCGATCAAATCGATCAAGTAAAGAACATGTGAGCTCACAGTTTGCCTTTCGTCAAGTCGCGCATGGAACAGTTTCATCGCCACTTTATGAACAACAACTTATTCTTGGTTCATAAATGATTATCTTAATCAGATCATCATACTATATACATCTACCATGCCATAGTACTGCCTCTTGATTTCCAATTCCAGTGAACTTAAAATGTATGATTTAACTTTTAAATCATCGTCTTTCCAAGACTGGAAATTTTCTAGTTCATCCAGTGTTGCATCCTTAGACACAGCAAGAGGCAGCGGACCCTCAAGTTCATATCCAAACTTTTCGGATTCAAGGAAAATCCTTAAATCCATATCCCAATCGTAAAGTTTTCAGCGCTTTTCAGTTTGTTCGTATCCAATATATGCGGAAACAGATTAGTCGATTGTGCCGCCATCACAAATCTATCATATAGATTACAAAAACGATTAGCAGAATTAAACAGTTTCATATAATATCAAAAACATTAACTAGATCATGGATTTTTAATCAAAAAATGCCCCTCCTAATAAATCATGCAATACTGTAATCTCCAAATAGAATACAAAGATTTAATAATTAAATTAAATACAAATAGTGAAAGGTGGATCCTATGAATATATTTGAACGTATATTCATTAGGTAGACAACTTATTGTCAATCACTCACTAGTGACTCATGGGTTCCGGTCCTTGTCGTTTCTCATTGTGACAGCTTTGGCACATTCACTAGGAGGCATACCAAGGTTAAACTCGTCAATGATAAACTCAAGCTACTTACGTAACCCTAACAACTTTGGCATATTAAGGATTCCACTTTCGCTTGAATTTATCTAGTATCCATTATACATCCGACATAAATAAATTTCTGTCGGCTACATCCTTATAGCTTTTGCACGTTCTCGGATGTAGTAATAGAAAAGATATCCATAAATCATATTGACAAGATGGACCATGTAACATGCATTAAATTTCTACTTAATTGTCGAATGACCCCAAAACTTTACATTTGATCATTTTAGTCCTTAAATTATAAGATACAATTTTGAATGATTCCAAATCAGTAAAAAAATGATTTTAACATGTCCTACACATCGATATAGAAATTTCAACTCAAACCCCCAATTTTAGCAAATTATCGTGAGTACCATATAGTTTCCAATTTGTGTATTTTGGTCCAATCGTGTTCAAAACAACATTAGATGATATCCAGTAAACCCCAAATTTAATATAGATCATATGTAGATAATTACACAACACATATATGAAAATCCCTAAATTTGGAAAGGGTATAAACCCTAATTTTATAATTTCATCTATATGATAAATTACATCAAATTAAACAAATACAATACTTTAATCAAGTCTCTACCATACCAAACAAGTCTAACTACTTTGAAATAACTCTAGAACAATTTTAGGTCATCAATGAGTGGCCTAACAACTCTAGAAAGGCAACTAGATCATCAAATTATCAAAAGAATGCTTAATAACTCCTTATAAGCTTTCTTTCAACATCATAAATGCAAACACCCATCATCAAATTTTCCAACCATTAAAAACATAAAAAAAATGAGTAGAAAAATTTAAGAACCACATAAGTTGTAGCCAAGAATGAAAGGAACAAATTTCCCTCTAATGAAAAGCTGGAAATACTTACTAAATCTTTGCCTTTTTTATTTTTATTCTTGTTTCTTCACTTTTTCTCTCAAGTGTTTTTTTTTTTTTTTGAAAGCTTATACAAGTAAAGCAAATGGAAAAAATAAACACTTTATATAGTTAGGGTTAGGGCCGAAAATTGAAGGAAATAAAGCAAATTGGATATTTTCAATTTAAAATCAAATTTAAAGAAGTCAAATCCAATTTGATAATATTTTCCTTAAATGCAAAGTCAACAATTTACACTTGTAATCATTTCCTAACTTTATCATAATGTAAAATATTTATATTTTAATTATTTAATAATTAAATAAATAATTAATTAATTAAATACAAATATCTCAAATATATGTATTATATTTACTTTAAATATCTCAAATACATATATTAATGATATATGTCAAATATCATAATTCGACAATTAATTAATGTGTATTTAATAATATCATATATTAAATACAAATACATATTAATTAGGAAATGACGGATCAACCCCTAATGCATGTATCTTTTGTTTAACCGTTAAACGATTTATAAATAATCAACATTATTAATAAAAGTTTCCATAGTGCCCGACGAATTTATTTCATTGGTGAGACTTTCTAGATTCAGGCATATCCGTCACGAAATCCAATTTTGTGTCCGTAATTCACCCAACCGTAGATCATGACGACCACAGATAAACTCGCTGAATCATACAGGTTGAGGTCATGACATATGTTTAATTCCTCCTCATAGGTATCCATATATATCTCAGAGATATAGATGTAAATGTCAAATCTCTATAGGGACAATCTCGTCGACGTCTCTAATAGGAATCTCTAAAATAACACTTAGAACTCACTTCTAAAGTGTACCACGGGCCCATGGTATTTATTTGATTGCTAATCATACATGGTCTACCTATGCTCTGTACACATAACTGACGGATCCTATCTTGACAAACACAAGAAACCCTGAGATCTGTCCATACCCAACGAATAGGCAGATCTTCCACACTTAGACATCTTCCACAATCTAAGTGTGGAAGATGTCTCATGTGCCCACAGTGGTATCTCAAGTCGAAGAATCACTTATGCTACTCAACCCAAGAAGATTCTTATTGACGTTGGTGTATCATCCATTAAAAATCTTTGGTGAGCCATTCAGTGTTTATCCGCTATAAACACCTACACAGCTATACGAGTGTCCAAGACTCATGGTTCATTGAGAAATCATTGAATCCAATATTCCAGTATACGACATGTACTGGTCTCAATGGGTTTACTTTATTGACCAAGTAGTGTAATCCTTGACCAGAAACTGTTTAAGAATGACAACGTCATGATACAACTCAATGTCAGTTGCGACGCTTTTGCAATTGTATCATAACTAATCACTCTATGGTCAATTACGTCTTTATCATATAAAGAGATATAAATTATATTGTAGAAACTGTTTGTTTTATTCAAAATAAAACATTTACAAAAGTATTTACAAGGAAATACAACATGGAATTGGCGCTTTGAGCACCAACCCTAACAATTTATAGGTTTTTTTTTTTATATGTAATCGGAAAATGGGGCAAACCATGATTTCTGATTAGATATTAGCTTATATATTAATACCATATATGAATAAGTTGCTATTGTTTATTTATGCGATATTTTTATGTAGAGATTGAAGAGGTTAAATATGATAAGGAATTAATATAAGCCAAACACGTTTTAAATGAATATAGGTAATTAATAAGTTTTGTATCAAAGGTTTTCAGATTGAAAATAGGAAATTAAGTATGTTTTATTGATAAATGAATGATATATGGATTGTTAAAGTTATGGCATTTGCATTCGTAATAATACGTATATTCGTATGTTTGAACATATGTATATATGTGAGTGTTTGAATGACAGATTGGAGTGTTTTCATTGTGTATTTGTATATGAGACGTTGTGCAATGAGTTTGTGTTATGTGATATGTTTGTATGTTTAATTGGTCGATGTTCTCGTAGTATAGTCGTCGAGCTGGTTAGGGATTCGTTCAGATGAAATTCATCTCATATCTATTCTAAAATAGGTAATAAGTCTCGTACGGGCATTGTATGTATAATCCAGTTATATGTTTGTGTTATTTGGCGATGTGTTGTGTGAAGTATTGATTTTTATATGTGTTCCATTATCGTTTATACGGTAACTGTATGTATATCTGTGTGTTTTTATATGTATGATAGAACCCTTAATATATATGGATAGTCTATGCTTATGTAAAATAAATGAATGATTTAGAAACCGGTGCATATATCAGATATTGTAAAGCGTGATTGCTAAGTTGTATTGATATGTATGTATATTTGTAGGAATTCTGAAAATATGATTGGCATTAATTTAAAGGAGGTAAGTAATGATTTCGCACTGTTATGGGTGAATGCTTATAAATCATACATGGGAAGTTGTTGTAAGGTTATCAGGATTAAAATATAGTTTGTAATCGTATATAAGAAAGTTTATTTGATGTTTCACAGATGTTTATTCATGATAAAAGTATGACTGTATGTTTCACATGATTAAAATGAATTTGATGCTAAACGATGCACTTTGTGATATTTGAATTCTTGTCTTGCGTGCTTTGAATATTTTCCCTTTTAGATTGGCACATATATATGTTAAATAGATGGGAGGATTTACATATGTAATATTTAAAGGGTTAGTTAAAAATTGATAAAGCTGAATTTTAACTTGGTAATATTGAAAAGTGTCTAGTATGCTTGACTTTATGTTTTGTTTGTTGCATTAGCATGGTTACTTACTGAGTTTTTAAAACTCACACCAAACCAGTTTGCTATTTTTGCAAGTTGGCTTCCAGATTGGTCAATCACAACAGCTTTGGAAGTCATACTCGAGACACATATCACCCAAGCAGCAGCCACCCTCGCAAGTGTCATTGGAAGTGTTTTAGAGGTCCAGGATTTCTGATTTATATTTTATTTATCATGTTGAGCACGCTATTTATATATATATAAAGTAAATGTTTGGATTACTTATGATGTTGTGGGCACATAGTCTTTGAAAGTTGATAGATGATGTAGGCACGGATCCCATAAGATATGATTTTTATGAGCTTTGTGTGGACTTGAAGCCCTTTTATTTGTTTGATGTTTTCTTAGATTTTGTTTGATACTGGACTATGATCCAAATTGTCCAGTTTTAGGATACATCATGTCAAATTTTCTGTAAATTTAAAGGCTTATGGAGATGGGTCAATCATGTCTCCTGCCGGTAGCATCCTGCCTTTGGCGGGGTGTTACAGTTGTGGTATCAGAGCAAAGGTTTATGTATCGGTGACTGCAGCTAGAGGGTATTCGATCGTCTGAGTATGTTTTCTGATATTTATAGACTATATAGGTCTCATGTTTGAAATTTGATTTGATTTCTGGTATATGGTATGATATGCTATGATTTTTATTCATATAGGTGATTTGGATTATCTGTATATGTTTCTATACTATGAATATATATATGTTAATAGATATACTAAGTTAAAGTATGATGTTTATATAGTTATATGTATAAATAAGTAATGTGAATTCAATATGTTCTAAGGTACAAGTAATTCTATGATGTTGATAGCCTAAATTATGAACTGATATTCCATGTTTCGAAAACTTGGTATTTGATTTTTGACATAAAAGCGTTTTGAAAAGAAAAAAGAAATGAAATAAAGAAAGAAAGTTTTCAGATATTTCCATTTTGATTATAAAGAATAAAGAAAATATTTCTGCATCGACGGCTTGATTTACGTTTTTATGTTTTGAAATTTATCTATGTGTTTCCGTCGAGGTGCTTGATAATATGTTTCTGTCTCGGCGCTCGAAAATGGTTTTGATGTTTTTAAATTGTAAAACTTTATTTCTGTCGAGACGCTTGAAAATCTATTTCTGTCACGGTACTTCATGATTTTACATGCAATCCATTACCCAGTCGACATGGTCCGTACATGGTCTGGTCTGTGTGCGCGACTGAACAGTGGATGATCGATATGTATTTTGAAAAGTTTGCATTAAAGATTTATTTTTGATTTACAGATATTTGTGTTTTGGGGAGGTGAAATAATTTCAAAAGAATTACATTTTGATTTTGATGCATTTCGATATTGTTTATGATATTATACGATATGAAATGTTTCCGTCATGGCTATTGTATATGATTTTTTTACAGTTTTATAATTTGATATGATATGTTTCCAGCGTCATGCTTGTATAGGGGTTTATCCAACTGCAATGGGCCGACGCGACCCTCTATCAACAATGGATCATTTCGTTCATTGTCCGATCTGTGTGTGCGATTTGGGCATTGGGCACTTGTTTATGTTTCGTCCAGTTGAGTTATGTTGTATGCTCGATATGGTTTTATGATAATGGATTTTGAAACTGATTTTGTTTACAGTAAAAGAGTTTTTTAAATGCATTTTCTAAATGGTTTTGAAAGAGATAGTTTTACGTTTTCTATTTTGAATGATGGCAGAGATTGACATATTTGAGACTATCAACATCCTAAGAGCATTATGATTATACGTCATTTCTAACTATGACAATGAATGTATTTGTTGATATGAAAGATTATGTTTGTTACAAGAGTATGTATGTTAGTTTATGGTTAGTCAAAGATCTTTCGGGTATTGTGATGGTTATGTATGATATTTTGTCAGTCATACAAAGTTGTATGTGCGATGGGACATGTATGTATGTAAACTTTGATATTGATGTCGTTTACTTATGTGATATAAAATGACATGATGTGAAATGAATGATTTTTGTTTTATATTATGGATGAAATAGATAATATGAAATTCGTGTTAAGTTTTCATTTTGATACTGTATTGGATTGCATGTAAAGAACATGTGTTATGTTCTTCGTTTCGGATGATGTATGTGATTGGCTGTATAGAATTCGTGTTCGACTTTCTTTTTATTTTGTTGAATGAGTATGAATTGAAATGACAAGTTTGATGTGATATTGGTATGAAATGTTTGATACGGCTTATTTTGCTTGAAATAGTAAGGTTTGTATTGATGTATGAAATATGAAATTTCTGATAAGTGTAAAGTGAGGCGACTTTCGAATACGGATAAGATTATAATGTACATCTATTCGAGTTCGAATGACTTGACATAAGGACGGAAAAATTTCGAGGAAGAAATTTTTATAAGGGGGAGAATGTAATATCTCGAGTTTTAGGAACAGTGTTGGAAGATTTTCGAATTAAAGTTAAGTATTTGGAATGGATGGTAATCGAAAATCAGAGTTAATGTGTTCGGAAATAGGTTGGAATATATTTAAGTGAAGTTTCGTCATGTTGGAAAACACGTGGTTTCGAGAACAGGTTGCTTGATTTCTATTTATATCGTTATAAGCATGAAAGTTTCCTATTTCGGCTATGAAAATTGCAAACGAGCTCCAATTGTGTTGATTCTTGAACCATCGGACTTGTGTTTTTTAGACGAACAATTTTCGTGTTGAATACTTTTCGAAATTTGTATTAGAAGAGCTTACAAAATATAAATTTTCGAGAAAGTTCCATGACATTAACCTGACTGTAATTTTTGGAGGTCAGAATGTAATTTTCAGAAACGTTTCAATAAATACCCCATAGTTTCAAGTAATTGCAAAATATGCATAAGCTTTACATCTCTCCCACTCGAACACTCTCATTCAAAACACGTTCTATAGGCAGCTGGTCGGGTTGGCGGCCTGCTGGCCACCGCCGGCCTGTGCGACTGGCCAGAGGGCCACCCCTCTCTGTCATGTGGTGCCCCTAGGACGTCGGCAACAGCAAGAACAAAAGGAGAAACACGCGGTGATGGGTTTATCGATCTCGGCTTTTTCGCTTCATTTCATGACCCGAGCCACCCGTCTAATCGAAGCTCTAGGAGAGTACTACAAGTTGGCGATGACAGATTTTTCATTACGTGCATGGTTGCACTCGAAATGAGGAAAGAAGATTCAGATGAATAGTGACATATGGTGAAGATTAGCTCCGATTGAAATTTTGTCGATTCCAGTGCGTTCGTGGGATCATTTGGAGTCCGTATATGCCATTGAAATCTCGGTAAGACCTCCCTGTAAAAATCCGTAAATTTCAAGTTTTCCGCTAAATATTCGATGTATCCAGTAGTTTCGTAGAGTAGCGTAATTATATAAATTGAATTGTTTGATCATGAGTATATTGAATATGCGCATTCGATAGAATCGAGGTGAAAACGGAACGAATTGGGTTGATCTGATAGGTTATGTAAGTTTTTGGTAAAAATGGATTTTGTGTATATTGATATATTTTTTTATCGTAATAACAGTTATGAGTTATATATGATGATGTAATAATGTTTAGGTAAAATCCGGGAAGGTTCAGAGGGTTCAGGACCCTTCTGTAGCGTTTGCGGAAACGTTTTCGAAAATTTTTCCAAAAACGAGTAAACAGGGAATCTAAGATAATCGATGACTTGGGTTAGTTTACAATGATGTTTTAAGATTACTGGAACTAAAAACATTAAAATCGAACTTGATTTGGTTGTTCCGGAAAGATTTAGGATTTTATTGTATTTTAGTCGAGAACTTTATAAGTCGTGATTCTGACAATATTTCACCATTTATTTTGACAGATGTGACTAGAACCTGGAGTGCTCGTGAAGCCATGTAAGTAACCCATGCGACGAGTACTTGAATTGGTGAATTCTTGTTTTAAATATATATACACACACACACTGTTGGACAATCATGACCCATAGCATCACTATTTGTATAGAACATGGTGTTGTTGTACAAATTAACTATGTGACAAAGGAAATTGCTCTTTTATCATTTGTAATTGGATTACCAGAATATATAAATGATAAAAGTCCACATGATTAGTACCAGATTAATAAGATATGAGACAATATTAATCCACGTAAGGTTTAATCATTAAATATCCCTAGTCGTAGTATTATCGAGACTGGACATCGATAATGCAGAATAGGCTAATATTACACTTGTGCATGTTATGGAAGCGTAACGACATAGTTCTCATATATTTGGGTATTGGATACTCATGCAAGTGTAATAGGAGGTTCTGTTTACCGATGGTATGAAAACAGCTTCGCTTTGGATAGACCCATCAGAATCCCATTTGTAGTATGACTATGTGTCTATGGGAGTCCGAATCAGGGTAGGTGTATTTGGTCTTAACCTGAGACTTGCATCGCTAATACTTGCGACAATCAGTATACTTTGGTTTTGGTCGTCTGGGGCTTTAACATGTTTTTTTGTACGCCTCTTCTGGGTATACTGAGAATCGTAGTGTATTGGGTGTGATGTCTAGATGGAAGTATCACTTCAATCATATGGAGATGATGATCACACAGGGATACGGAACTGGTACTCTTAAGTACTGCAGTCATCGAGATAATATGACTAGGTCATGATTATCCGATTATAGAGACTAGTTGCCAATGTTCCGATATATGCTTCGTACGAGGCAGACACAATTCCAGCCCCAGGCCTAGCATGTGACATCTGATACTGGATAGTAATACGCTATACTACGTATACTACACCTGAAATAGATCTTGTATTCTGCAGAAGAATATTTCTGGAGAATTGGGTAGGCACGGTGCTTTGCTAGAAGCCAACCATGTCTTGTAAATCGGTAAGAACGTGGTACCGGGTACGCACGTATTCGGATAGTTCGATAACCGTATTTACTGCCAATATATCAAAGGATCTCTTGGGTCTCTTCCCAAAGATTCACCGATGAGATTTGATTCGAACATAAAATTAATATGGGATTAATTACTAAAGAGAAAATTAATCTCGGATTAATTACGTCAAGAATTAATCTGAGATTAATTCGACTAGAAGAGAGAATGCGATTAATTTGGAATTAATCGGTAAAATGAATTTAATAGTGAAATTAGATTTTACTATTTAATTAATTGGGCTAAAAATATATTGATATATTAATTGAAATTAGATTTCAACGCGGAATTAAAATTGGATTTTAATTCAAGCAAACGAATTAATTTGGAATTAATTCGTAAGTGAATTTCGTAATAATTATGCGAGGCATAATTATTTAATTAAATTAGATTTAATTATGTCACAACGGTAAATTCATTTAGTTGAATTAAACGAACCGGGCCCAAGCGAAGTTGCGTGTTGGATTGCCCGACTTAAATTTTGAAATTTAAAGTGGGGCCCACCAACTTACATCAATGTGTTTGACGCTTGATGGAATTTGATAATGGTTGAGTGAAAGCTTGGGATTTCTTTTTCTACACTCCAACCAATTCCAACACACACTTTTTGGTATTAAAAAGGAAGTCAACATTTTGTGTCATAAGTTTAGAACTTGAAAACACTATTTCTCTTCCTCTCTCTCAATGGGCGTGAACTTGCTTTCTCTCCCATGGAATTTTATTGCAAAATTCTACATAACTAGCTCTTTAAAGAGACAAATGAGGTGATAGGGAAACAAATCCATGAGTTTGGAATTCAATTTGAAGGCTTGGAGCTTCTACACATCCATGAAAGTCTTGAATTTTCTCTACCAAGTAAGGTGAGTTTTTCCGCAACTCTCTTTAATATTCACACAAAAATCACTCTTAGACGATCTTATTATTAACCGAATATCATTATTATTTTATTCGTGCCTTATTATGTTTTTAGAATGCATGCTTAAGGGTGTATGATGAGACCTAATTAAAGATAATAAATTGGTTGCCAAATCGCGACAAAACCCCTCATTTTATATTAAGCGTTTTTCCATCAATTGAGTGATTCCCTCTTAAGATCCAAGATTGGCATTGATTTATTGGCAAAGTCAAGACCTTTTTCCATCGCGGATGTGTTTGAATCACGAAAGCTTTGATCCATATCGTACGTCTTGGGCAAGTTGTGATTTGTTGGCCAAGTCATGGTCACTTCTTTCTTGTTCGTCGACCTCGATTACAAAGTTTTCCCACTGTCAATGGGTCACACTTAATTGGTTTCATTAAGCTTGTTTAGCCAAAGCCAAGGCTTAGTTGATTCAGGGGAAAAGGTTAGGCAATATATTGGATATATGTTTCGGACTTGGAAGTCCACCTACTGGATCTAGGAATTGGATGTGATCCAATTGATCTTAGAGATCTACCTAGTTAAGTTTCATACAACTTGTTGGCCAAAGTCAAGGTTGTGTATTATTTAACGGGATCCTAGCCCACTAGGAAACTAGGTTTCCCGAGTACTCCACAGAGGGTTAGAGGCTCGCCGAAAAATAGTGGGAGGCAAGTATTAAATTTGCAATTTCGTTTAAATACTTGCCAATACGCGATCATTTCATTTTCGTCATTAATTATTTATAAATATATTAGTTGGACTAATATTCAATTATTGTTTTAATTGAACAGTTGGACTGTATTCAAACTACTTCATTTATAGTTGGTTATATAATTGGATTATAGTAATCAATACATTTGAATATAACCGATCATTTATAGTTGGTTGTATAGTTAGACTATAGTAATCATTACATCTGATTGTACCCGAAATCGTTAATTGGATAGTTGGACTATAGCAATCATTATAAATGAAAGATTATCGTTAAATGAAATAATCCTAGGTGAAAAATGTCCTTTACGACTTTAATTCTCATATTGGGAAATAAATCTCAGGATAGTCCTGGGAGTTGAGAAGTTATTCAATTTGATAGAATGACCTCTGTGGCCTAAGCCCGGAGTTGAGCAAATAGTAGAGCATGAGTTTTGGAAGACTTATCGTGATGAAAACTTGAGTGCTTAATCCATCATGCTCGACGCAATGACTCATTAATTTCATCGTCAGAACTAAGGATTAGATCCTTATACCATGATGTTGAAATTGAAGGATCTTCACAGATCTAACCTTAGATCTTAAAAGTACAAAAGAAGCTCTTTCACTCGCGTATTTGAGAGGGTACATCTGTCAAGCACTAGGTGTCACAGATGATTGCTGACATCGAACAGCTAGGTTAACTGGGCATTACCTACGAGGCCGAGACTTCCATAGATTTGATCTTACAGTCTCTGCCCGAATGCTGGGGCGAGTTCATGATGAACTAAGAGAGAAGTCTTAGAGAGTTAATGGCTATGCTCAATGACGCAGAGCCAGAGCTTCTAAAAGGGCAAGAAGCGCAAGACGCATCTTACTTTGACATCCCAGAAGGCCAAGGCTTGCCCGAAGGCTTCTGGGGGTGTGAAGAAAAAGGCAAGGATAAATCGTCACGGTCTTCTGGGAAGACAAAAGACATATCCCAAGATGTCTGCCTAAACTGTGGCAAACGGGGTCACTGGAAGCGTGACTACCGTATGGACAAGGCAGACATGAAGGAAATGAAGACGGGCAAGGCTCCGGCTTCATGTAAGTTTGTTATAAATATGTCCACTACCAGTTTTAAAATTGGATTTTGATACTGGATTTGGAACATACATATGTACTGATGTGCAACATCTACTAATTAACAGGATACTGGCTTCAGATGAGATCAACCTGCGAGTCGGAAACGGGACGAGAGTCGCTGTTTTAACCATAGAGACCTAAGTTTTGGAACTTCCCTCAGGGCATGTACTTAAATTAGGAAACTGTTAAAATGTACCTAGTTTGACTGGAAACATTATCTCTATATCTAGTTTAACCCGATGCAGATATACCTTTATATTTCAGAACACTAGGTTTTTTGTTTATAAAGATGATATAGAGATATACACATTATATGTGAATAACAATACTTATATTTTGAATATAAACAAATCTCAAACATATAACATGACAAATAAATGGCTCAAACTGAATTAATCAGATGAGACTTATTAGTGGCATTGTTGTCTGTGACACATTAACAAGACTCGTATATCCACACTTTCGAAGAGTGGATACTAGGACAGATTTGATTCTATTTCAAAAGATGTCTATGAATCTTGTTTATTAGGCAAAATGCCTAAAATCGCTTTTTATTGGTAAATGTGTACGTGCCACCGAGCTGTTAGCCCTCGTTCATAGTGACGTAAGTGAGCCCATGTCTAGCTAGGCTAGAGGTGGATATAAATACTTCGTAACCTTTGCGGATGTTGCATCGCTTTATGGTTATGTGTATCTTCTGAAACACAAGTCGAAAACTTTTGATATAATCAATGAGTTTCGACAAGAAGTAGAAAGACAGACCGGCTAAAGTATTAAAACATTTCGGTTGGACCGTGGTGGAAAATACTTGAGCAATAAGTTTCTCGATTACATGAAAGAGTATGGTATTCTTTCACAGTGGACTCCTCCCGGGACACCTCAATTTGAAGGTGTGTCCGAACAGTGAAACCAAACTTTGTTGGACATGGTAAGGTTAATGATAAGACGTTCTGAGCTACCAATTTCCTTCTAGGGATACCCATTGAACAGTCCAATACTTATTTTGAATAAGGTTCCATGAAAATCTGTTAGACAGACTTTATATTAGATATGAACAGGAATGAAATTGGGTTTCTCATTCCTGAAGATTTGGGAATGCTGGGCATATGTTTGGATGATACCAAACTAGAACCCAAATCGGATAAGTGCCTATTTGTGGTTTGTCCTAGGGAAACCAAAGTATAGTACTTATACAACTCACAAGAGAACAATGTAATTGTTGCTCTCCATGCGGCTTTCCTAAGAGGAATTCCTATATGCAGTGATAAGGGGAAGGAAAGTAAAACTCGATGAAAATCGGAGTAATACTGTTCCAGGCACCGAGTCCTCATGGAACACCAACAGTTCATCAGTGATGAAACTGTACCAATAATCTTCGAATACACAAGAACCGCGTTGGTCGGAGAGAGTCAGAAAACAACCTGAGAGTTATGGGTTTCTGATCTCACCTCATGAAGATATTAGTCTTATTGAGGATACTGAACCGACTAAGTATGAGAAAGTGATAAGAGGTATCGACTCCCCTAAATGGCAAAGTGCCATGAAGTTTGAAATGGATTCCATATATACCAACCATGTTTGGACACTGGTTGATATACCAGAAGGCATTGTGCCTATTGGTAGCAAATGGGTCTTCATGGTGAAGACAAACATGGATGGCAACATACAAACGTACAAAGCTAGGCTTGTAGCGAAAGGGTATCGTCATCAATGGTTTCGATTACGACGACACCTTTTACTCGTTGCCATGATTAAACCCATTCGGATAATGCTTGCAAGTGCTGCGTATTTCCTTTATGAAAAATGGCAGCTGAACGTCAAAAACCGCTTTCCTTAAACAAAAACCTTTTAGAGGATGTTTACAACATCCTGACGGTTTGTCATGCCGGAATATGCAAACAAGGTTTGCAAGTTAAATCAATCCATTTATGGATTGAAGCAAGCATAACGTTCTTGGAACCAACTTTTTGATGGATCATAATGGTATATGATTTCATTCAAAACGAATAGAATTCTTGTGTATATAAGAAGGTTAGTGGGAGCGCACTGACAATGATTGTCCTATAAGTTGATGATGTATTGCTTCTTAGCAATAACATTCCCATAATATAATCGGTGAAAGCTTGGCTTTCATTAAAATTCTCCATGAAATACCTGGGAGAAGCAGGGTTTATTCTAGGAATAAAGATCTACTTGGATAGATCTAGAAAGCTGCTGACAACCCTCCCGGAGCTCGTACATTTTTGAAATGTATGTGACCTGATGTCTCATATGTTTTGAGCATATGTAGACGCTATAAGGCCAATCCAAGTGATGGTCACTGGATTGATGTAAGGAACATCCTTGAGTATCTTGGACGAACTAAGGATGCTTTATGGGAAAATATGGGGAAATGAGAACTTGAGGTGACTAGGTTCACCGCTGTAAGTTTCTAAACCGAAAAAGACGACTTTAGTTTGAATAATGGAATAGTGAGCTAGAAATATTCCAAGCAAGATATTGTTACCGAATACATCACAAAAAGTGGGACATTGCTGCAGTTGAGGTAGCAAAAGAAGCATTTTGGATCTATATAATCCTAAATGGAATAGGTGTAGTTCTGTTAGCAGCTGAGCTGGGCTACATCACAAGATAAGGAACCGCGGTCTCATCAACGATCCAAGTATATACTTCGACTATTTCATCTGATTCTTCAGATCATACATCGAGGCGATGTGATGATCGAATAAAATGCATCAGATGATAACATTGCAAATTTCTGACGAAAGTTGTTTTCTCAGTAGAAGTTCGAGCACCCAGTACATAGTTCAGGTGTAGGACACTAGAGTGATTGGCTATAGGCCAAGTGGGAGATTGTTGGACAATTATGACCCATAACATCACTATTTTTACAGAACATGGTGTTGTTGTACAAATTAACTATGTGACAAAGGAAATTGCTCTTTTATCATTTGTAATTGGATTACCAGAATATTTAAATGATAAAAGTTCATATGATTAGTACTAGATTAATAAGATATGAGACAGTATTAATCCACATAACGTTTAATCATTAAATATCCCTAGTTATAGTATTATCGAGACTGGACATCGATAATGCGAAATAGGCTAGTATTACACTTCTGCGTGTTATGGAAGCGTAACGGCAAAGTTCTTATATATTTGGATATTGGATACTCATGCAAGTTTAATAGGAGGTTCTATTTATCGATGGTACGGAACAGCTTCGCTCTGGATAGAACCCCTCAGAGTCCTATTGGTAGTATAACTATGTGTCTAAGGGAATCTGAATCAAGGTAGGTGACCGGCGTAAACAGACACGTATAAATCAAGCGTACGTATCGTTCAAGTAGTATAAAAAGTATCGATCTCACGAGGACGTAATACCTAATCTATTAATTTTATGAGGTCAAATGATTACTAGTATCTAACAGGTTGATTGATTGATTTGAAATGGTGATGATTCTAAATTTAAAAACAAGTAAATAAAATTGCACAAAAGTAGATTTAAGAAAATTCAATATTAAAAACTATCTAGGGTTGTGAATCTTTCTAATATCATTTAAAAGATGAAGTGGTTATTTCATGTTTGTGTAATAAATCGGTTTACTAACCTGGAACACTAATTATGAAAAGCCTCTGTCGATGGTCAGACGCAAATACCCAGTTTAACCCAATTGAACCATATGTCTATGTCAACCAAATTATCTGGATTCATTAAGTTTAAGTTCCAATTATGGCTACCCCCCATCCCGACATGTATATGTCTATTATGTAAGGAAATCTATTAAAGGGTTATCTATCCGCAAGGAAGATCGTGGGCTATCAAGTCTAAGGCTGAAACCTAAAATTCATTTGTCAAGTTTATTTTAGATTTATCACATCAATCTTATTGGTGATCAAACAACAAGAAGCATTAAGCTTAAGACTTAATAAGTAAACCTTTAAATTACCCAAACTATAAAATAACCCCTTATAAACCGGTGATATTAGAATTCATCATAACCCAAGATAACTAACTTAGTTACGACACATAAGTAGGGCTAGTAAAAACTTAAATAAAATAAAAGACATAAAGTAAAATGCTGAAAAGTAAATGACAGAAAGTAAATCCTGAAATTAAATACTGAAAATTAAATGCTGAAAAGTAAATGCTAAAAGTAAATTACTGAAAAGTAAATGCTGAAAGTAAATTTCTGAAAAGTAAATGCTGAAAGTAAATTGCTGAAAAGTAAATAAAGTAAAAGTACAATAAAATAAAATGCTGAGGTAAAAGGATCCACTTTTATTACTTCTATTTTAGATATCTCCCTTAATATAATATATTAACTTTGCATGATAATTACCAACCAGCCATATAGGCGGTATCCAGATTAAGTCAAATTAATAATTAATTACCAACCGACCAATCAGGCGATATCCAGTTTAGTCAGGTTAAAACCAATTTAAATAATTACCAACCGACCAATATGGCGGTATCCTCGTTAAGTCAGGTTTTAACTAGTTTATATATATAATTAAGGGAGATTAATCTAAATATTAGTAATAAAAGTTTTACCTTTTACCCCAGCAAAGGGAGTTACCTCCTCATTACTGAAAAGTAAAATTAAAATTAAAGAAAGAAAAGTATTGTGCGTAAAAGTAAATTGTGGAAAGTAAAAACTAAAAAGTAAAGAAAAGAAAGTGCGAAAGCGGAAATTAATTACTGAAAGCTGTAAATAAACAAACAAGATACAATCTTCTTAGTATTCTTAAGGAATTCCTTAGAAGAAAGTATGAATTTACAAATGAAATGGCTTGGTATTTATAGGCAAAATTTTGCCTCCACCAAATCATCCACCAAATCCATTATTAATTGCTCCACAAAATCCATTATTAATTGCTCCACTAATTGCTTATCATGTTTGGTGGTGATGTGATAATTTTTATTATTAATTTATTAATATATTTTTTGCTTTGAAAATGACTTTAATAATTACACACAACACACTTCTGGATGGTTCATCAATTTCAGGCATGACATCTTCAGAATTTGAAATTATTTTGTCTTTCAAAGTTGTACAGCTTTGAGTCTTCCTTAATCTAGAACTTGAATCAGCTCAATTCGATATCGGAGTAAAATGTTATGACCAAAATACGACAGATGCGCAAAATTGGAATTTCCAAAACTGCACTTCGTTGAAATGCCCTTTCAAGTTTCCAATCTCCAAAATTAATATGTCAAGTCCAATTTTTACCCTTATTTGACCCACATTTTGTCCTTAATGATTTCATTGGGTCCCAATAATATTTTATCTGCAAAATAAAATAAAACACATCAAAACGTTCATCAAACCCGAGAAACTAAACAAAATATTAAGTAAAAGGGGGCGGTAAATATTGATATATTTTCCGCTCATCACACCCACAAACCTAACATTTTGCTAGTCCTCGAGCAAAACAACAAAATAAAATTCAAGAAACAATTAAAATTAAACTAAGCCACTTTCGTAAGGATCACGGTTGCATTTAGCGTATGCAACAAGCCTTTAAACCCCTAGGTGTCCCTAGTGGACGAGTTATAGTCTCGTGAGGGCTTACAGCAACGATGCCCACAAACATTTTACAAAAGTAAAAAAGATAATAAAACTAATGCACACAAAAGCAAAAAGATAAGAGAAAAGAGAATAAAGAAGTTAGTGACTAATCAGGTGAAACTTCTACTCCAAGTTACTAGTTGTTTTCTTTCTTTCTAAATTACTGAATAAGTAAATTCTCCGATTATATTTACCATTCTCCATATGCACAGCCGACAAAATATTAATCAACTCAATTTTGCCCACAACAGTCACAAGTGCAGTTGATAAGAGAGTAATATTTTTGTCCTAAAGTTTTATCAGAATTCACACCTTTTTGCAGCAATGGAATAATTTTTCTGATTTTTCTGATTTTTTTTCTTTGATTTTTGATTTTTTTTATTTATATGCAATATCTTCCATCTATGTAGCGAGTGTTGGGTCGGTGGCTCCCAAACCAGTTGGCTTTAGGGCACCAGTTGTTAAGACACCCCTACGGACTTAATTACTCAAACTTCAGATATATATATTTTTGCAGCATCTTTGATCCATGTAGCGAGCTTTGGGCCAGTGACTCTCAAACCAATTGGCTTTAGGGCACTAGGTGTTAAAACACCCTTACAGACTTAATAACTCGGATCTCATTTTTTTTTTTACTCCATCACTTTTTGAGATGCTTCCTCCAATTAAACTAGAGCACTGAATATCAAAAACTTTTCAATTTTAGCTCATGTCCGTATATTACTATGCATATTGATAATATCTGCTAACTGAGCATATGAAGATCCATTTTAGGCAATTTTATGGAGAATTTACAAATTAAATAATTAAAATGAAATAAACAAAAACTAACTTGTTTCAAAAATGGTTTGAGATACGTCTCAGGAGTGAAAACTCCTTACTCAGCTATCTCTTACCAATTTCACCATTTTAGTTAAAATAAAAATAAAAACAAAATATTTTTGTAATTTTTGAAAATTTTTCAATTTTTTTGTATTTTTCGAAAAATTTTGTAATAAAAATAAAAACAACACACAACTAAAAACAATATACTAATTAACTAATTTCCTCCCCCAAACCTAAATGAGACATTGTCCCCCAATGTCTTAAACAGTAGAAGAAGAGTTTAGAAGATAATACCTCGTTAGCTGAAATTCTATAGGAAATTAAAGGTTAAGATCCAGATTAATTCGCTGTCTCTTACCACGATCGTCCTCGGACCAATTTATCTTTGAAAGGATAGGGTCAACTTGTGGTTCATAGGCTAAGATTTGGTCAATTAGATCCGGAGCAGTTCTGGCAGTAAAGATGAGTTCTTTTAAAGGTTTTGACACGAACCCATTTCTCCGAGCATCATCAAGAAACACACAAAGAAAATCATAAAATCCATCAACGTTAAACAGCCCAATTGGTTTCTGGTGTATGTTCAAGTTCGCCCAAGATAGCACTATAAAAATTTCCTCCAATGTACCCAAGCCACCTGGCAAAGCAATAAAAGCATCAGCATGGTTAATCATTTCTACTAATCGTTCAGACATACCTGGCACGATCAGTTCCTCTCTGTTTGATGGTCCAATAAGATTTGCCTCTGCCAAGGGTTTTGGGATGATTCCCAAAACGTGACTGCCTCCTTCCTGTACAGCCTTTAAAACGATCCCCATTAGTCCAAGATTGCCTCCGCCATATATCAAGTGCATATTCCTTGCTGATAAGACTCGACCTAATTCATTTGTTGCTTCTACGTATTGTGACTTAGTACCAACACTAGTACCGCAAAACACACAGATGTGTTCAACTCGTCTTCTTGAAGTAGCTTCCATGTTTTACTCTGGTTGTCTTCAAAAGTGCAATGATGAGTTGAATTTATAACACCTGAAAATGGTGAGTAATAATAGCACTAGTATCTTCCAAAGGTCGATTGTTAGCTAAACAATAAAAGAAATCGTGAACAGTCAAAAAGTCTGGATTCTGTCTACGAAAAAAAAGATAATTACAACAGAAAAGAAAATCAAAGCAATAATTTAAGCAACGGAATTGTGTACGCAATACGCCATTCGCTTAGTATAAATTCATTAGGATGCGTCTCAAGAATCCATTCCTTACTCAGCCATCGCTAATGAATTATCTCTTATTTTTGCCAAACACCATTCTTTATGTCTTATGCTTTGGTTGAGCTTTTCCCTACAAAAATAACACACAAAATTAAAAACTCTATAACATGTATACACAAAATATAAAAATAGAAATTACATCAAAGTGCATGGGTTACCTCCGTGCTAGCGCTAAATTTTTCGGCATCAGCCAGACGTGACTGAAATCTATTCGTCAAGGAGGTTTCAACGTCGTTTTGGACGTCCGATAAAAGACAATCCCGTGTGCGTTGCTTTTGAAGCGTCTCTTCCAACGGTAAATGGGCAAAAAGACTTTTGTCCCATTCAGTGCTTGTGCCACCTTTTTTACCTCTGTTGCTCCAGTGGTTCCTGAAAAGAAAGAAATAAAATCAGGAGGTCTTGTATGGTGCTTGACTTGGAATGGGAGTTCCATTCTGTCAAGCTTCTGGGTGATATCTTTGATTTGTACTCCCCAAACAGTGATGTTTCGCCTGAATGCATTGGATTCTCAATAAGTTTAGACATTTGCTCCTCCATTTGCTCTGCTTCTTGCTCCACTTTTTCTTCACAGATCTATTTAAAATTTTCGTATTCAATTCTTCATCTGTCATCTGTGAAATGCATGCTCCATAAGTGTCAATCTGAGGATGTAAAGTTATGTCTATTTTTAGGTCTTCATCCTCTGATTGAGTGAAATGATTGGCTCAGGTAGATCTTCTTCAAACATTGTGCAATAGAAGCTCCAAGATCTTCATTTGGAGGAAAGAAAGTTTCATCCTCCTTTGTTGGTGCAGTTGGTAAAATAGCTCATCTTCCTTATCCTCGTCAGAGTCAGAATAATAAAAATCAAATTGAGATTTGTTGGTTCAGGCTCCTGAACTGATACCTCTGATTCTTGATATTACTCAGCCTCGTCCTCTGTTATGATGTCATAATGAATCTCAGGATAATCGAAGGCTTCTTCAGTATTATTTGAATTTGCTCCGTGAGATATGTGATTCAGGTTATCTGTTAATTGTCTAACTTGATCTGTCATCCTCTGTATAGACGCCGCTTGACTCTGAATTTGTACAACAAATTGAGCTTCCCGTTCCTCGAACCAATCTTTGAGCATGTGAATCAACTGATCTTCCTCTAATGGTTCTGGTTCTTGGTGAAGATCGTATATGGATGGTGGATAAGATGGAAAGTATGATGGTTCTTCATACCATGAAGGATTTTGATAGCTCTGCCACCCTGGATTGTAGTTGTACTCACAATGATCTCTCGGGTGGTTACCATTACATATGTCACATCTCCCCATTGCATCTTGTTAAGAAAATATGGTATTGCTTGGTTTTGGCATCCAGTGATAGTTGTTGGGCTGGACAACAAGCCTCAGAAAACCGGACTGTTGCTCCCAGATTTGGGGTGTATCTTCTTCTAGTAAAGCTCGTAATCTTTCAATCTCCCAATAATGTTCCATTTTTTTAATCACCTGAAAACAAAAGAAAGAAATAAAAAATACAGATAAAAATAAAGAAAATTAGATACAAGTAAATTAGATAGCTTCAAAATTAATAACTCAAGAAAAATAAGTCCCCGGTAACGGCGCCAAAAACTTGACGGGCGTAAACACACACGTATAACGTAAGCATACGTATCGTTCAAGTAGTATAAAAAGTATCGATCCCACGAGGACTTAATACCTAATCTATTAATTTTATGAGGTCAAATGATTACTAGTATCTAACAGGTTGATTGATTGATTTGAAATGGTGATGATTCTAAAATTAAAAACAAGTAAATAAAATTGCACAAAAGTAGGTTTAAGAAAATTCAATATTAAAAAATATCTAGGGTTGTGAATCTTTCTAATATCTTTTAAAAGATAAAGTGGTTATTTCATGTTTGTGTAATAAATCGGTTTACTAACCTGGAACACTAAATTATGCAAAAGCCTCTGTCGATGGTCAGACGCAAATACCCAGTTTAATCCAATTGAACCATATGTCTATGTCAACCAAATTATCTGGATTCATTAAGTTTAAGTTCCAATTATGGCTACCCCCGCTCGACAGGTATATGTCTATCCTGTAAGGAAATCTATTAAAGGGTTATTTATCCTCAAGGAAGATCGTGGGCTATCAAGCCTAAGGCTGAAACCTAAAATTCCTTTGTCAAGTTTATTTTAGATTTACCACATCAATCTTATTGGTGATCAAACAACAAGAAGCATTAAGCTTAAGACTTAATAAGTAAACTTTTAAATTTCCCAAACTATAAAATAACCCCTCATAAACCGGTGATATTAGAATTCATCACAACCCCAGATAACTAACTTAGTTAGGACACATAACTAGGGCTAGTAAAAACTTAAATAAAATAAAAGACATAAAGTAAAATGCTGAAAGTAAATTGTTGAAAAGTAAATGAAAGAAAGTAAAATGCTGAAATTAAATACTGAAAATTAAATGTTGAAAAGTAAAATGCTGAAAGTAAATTACTTAAAAGTAAATGCTAAAAGTAAATTGCTGAATGTAAATTGCTGAAAAGTACATAAAGTAAAAGTACAATAAAATAAAAATGCTGAGGTAAAAGGATCCACTTTTATTACTTCTATTTTAGATATCTCCCTTAATATAATATATTAACTTTACATGATAAATACCAACCAGCCATATAGGTGGTATCTAGATTAAGTCAAATTAATAATTAATTACCAACAGACCAATCAGGCGATATCCAGTTTAGTCAGGTTAAAACCAATTTAAATAATTACCAACCGACCAATATGGCGGTATCCTCGTTAAGTCGGGTTTTAACTAGTTTATATATTATAATTAAGGGAGATTAATCTAAATATTAGTAATAAAAGTTTTACCTTTTACCCCAGCAAAGGGGAGTTACCTCCTCATTACTGAAAAGTAAGAACTGAAAATTAAAGAAAGAAAAGTACTGTGCGTAAAAGTAAGTTGCGGAAAGTAAAAACTGAAAAGTAAAGAAAAGAAAGTGCGAAAGCGGAAATTAATTACTGAAAGCTGTAAATAAATAAACAAGATACAATCTTCTTAGTATTCTTAAGGAATTCCTTAGAAGAAAGTATGAATTTACAAATGAAATGGCTTGGTATTTATAGGTAAAATTTTACCTTCATCAAATCATCCACCAAATCCATTATTAATTGCTCCACTAATTGCTCCACCAAATCCATTATTAATTGCTCCACTAATTTATTATCATGTTTGGTGGTGATTTGATAATTTTTATTATTTATTTATTAATTTATTTTTTGCTTTGAAAATGATTGAAAATGACTTTAATAATTACACACAACACACTTCTGGATGGTTCATCAATTTCGAGCATGACATCTTCAGAATTCGAAATTATTTTGTCTTTCCAAGTTGTACAGATTTGAGTCTTCTTTAATCTGTAACTTGAATCAGCTCAATCTGATATTGGAGTAAAACGTTATGTCCAAAATACGACAGATGCGCAAAACTGGAATTTCCAAAACTGCACTTCGTTGAAACGCCCTTTCAAGTTTCCAATCTCCAAAATTAATATGTCAAGTCTAATTTTTGCCCTTATTTGACCAACATTTCGTCCTTAATGATTGGGTCCCAATATTATTTTATCTGCAAAATAAACTAAAACACATCAAAACGTTCATCAAACCCGAGAAAGTAAACAAAATATTAAGTAAAATGGGCGGTAAATATTGATATATTTTCCGCTCTTCAGTAGGTGTATTTGGTCTTAACCTGAGACTTGCATCGCTAATACTTGCGACAATCAGTACACTTTGGTTTTGTTAGTCTGGGGCTTTAACAGGTTCTGTTTACGCCTCTTCTGGGTATACTGAGAATCCTAGTGTGTTGGGTGTGATGTCAAGATAGAAATATCACTTCAGTCATATGGAGATGATGATCACGCAGGGATACGGAACTAGTACTCTTAAGTACTGCAGTCATCGGGATAATATGACTAGGTCATGATTATCCGATTATAGAGACTAGTTGTCAATGATCCGATTTATGCTTCGTACGGGGTAGACACAATTCCAGCCTCAGGCCTAGCATGTGACATCTGATACTGGATTGTAATATGATATACTACGTATACTACGCCATACATAGATCTGGTATTCCACATAAGAATATTTCTGGAGAATTGGGTAGGCACGGTACTTTGCTAGAAGCCAACCATATCTTGTAAATTGATAAGAACGTGGTACCAGGTACGCACGTATTCGGATAGTCCGATGACCGTATTTACTGCCAACATATCCAGGAATCTCTTGGGTCGCTTCCCAAAGATTCACCGATGAGATTTGACTCGAACAGAAAATTAATCTGGGATTAATTACAAAAGAGAAAATTAATCTAGGATTAATTTCGTCAAGAATTAATCTGGGATTAATTCGACTACAAGAGAGAATGCAATTAATTTGGAATTAATCGGCAAAATGAATTTAATAGTGAAATTAGATTTTACTATTTAATTAATTGGGATAAAATAATATATTAGATATATTAATTGAAATTAGATTTCAACGCGGAATTAAAATTGGATTTTAATTCAAGCAAACGAATTAATTTGGAATTAATTCGTAAGCGACTTTCGTAATAATTATGCGAGGCATAATTATTTAATTAAATTAGATTTAATTATGTCGCAACGGTAAATTCGTTTAGTTCGGAATTAAATGAACTCGGCCCAAGCGAAGTTGTGTGTTGGATTGCCCGACTTAAATTTTAAATTTAAAGTGGGGCACACCAACTAACATCAATGTGTTTGACACTTGATGGAATTTGGTAATTGATTGAGTGAAAGCTTGGGATTTCTTTTTCTACACTCCAACCAATTCCAACACACACTTTTTGGTATTTTAAAAGGAAGTCAACATTTTCTGTCATAAGTTTAGAACTTGAAAACACTATTCCTCTTCCTCTCTCTCAATGGGCGTGAACTTGCTTCCTCTCCCATGGAATTTTGTTGCAAAATTCTACAGAGCTAGCATTTTAAAGAGACAAATGATGTGATAGGGAAACTAATCCATGAGTTTGGAATTCAATTTGAAGGCTTCGAGCTTCTACACATCCATGAAAGTCTTGAATTTTCTCTACCAAGCAAGGTGAGTTTTTCAGCAACTCTCTTTAATATTCACACACAAATCATTCTTAGACGATCTTGGTGTAGGACACAGAAATCGGCGACGCTGTTCCAGGCTCGCGGCCCGGTCGGGAGTACGGAGTAGCCCACGGGGGACTAAACCGGAGAAATAAAAATGGAGTCGCCACCCGGTGTGAACCGGGAAAATGATTTAAGGCCGCACTCACCCCTCGCAAGGGAAGACCTCAAACCGTTGGGTTCAGAATGGTTCCTTACTTATGCCACTTCTAATGAAATGATTTGTGCAATAATTTAATCGGATCTACGCAACATATATTTCCAAGAGTATTCTATTTCTAAGTTCACATGCACGAAAATAAAGCTCATATCTAAGTTTGCATACATAGAAGTAAGTGAAATAAAGGCAAGAACACAATGTCACGAACACATTAAGTAAATAAATGCGGGAATATAAATAAATGAAAACAGTAAAAGTGTCAAAAATGAAATGATATGATTACTTATGTAATGCAAAAGAAATTCCCAAAGAAGCGAACATGCATGAAATGTGATGAAAAGAAATATGTTCAATGTATGTGCGTTCGTGTAGCGTTTGAAAACGCGTTAGAACGGTGAACATAATGTTCGCATTCATATAGCATTCGAGAACACATTCGAATGGGATAAGACCTGATGCATGATAAAACAAAACACATGCGCGTTCGAGTAACGTTCGTAAACGCGTTTGAACGCACTGAGACAGAATACGTACGTTCTTGTAGCGTTTGAAAATGAGTTCGAACGTGATTACCAAAATGGCATCTGAAATGACACAAATACATGCATGGATAAACAAATACACAATGTAGGACCTCATGTGCCCGATGGAACATATTTCACATTCAATCGGGTGCACTTCATCCGAAGCGGTAAAACATCGTGGTAAATGTGGCCTTTAGGCATTTCCCTCGAATAGAGGACCTTTAATCCACCCTAGCTAGCCCATGCGCATTAAATTATCAATACATGAATAAAAAAATAAATAATATTGGACGTTGTATGCTCGATTGAACATATTTCATGTTCAATCGAGTGTACCTCGTCCGGCGTGGAAAAACATCGTGGTAAAGGTAACCTTTAGGCATTTTCCTCGAATAGAGGACCTTTAATCCACCCTAGTTAGCCCATACGCACTAGAATGTAATGCATACGTAAATAAAGTAATAATATGCAAAGGGTAAATGACATATTAAAAGGCGCGACAAAACATCGTGGTAAAGGTAGCCTTCAGGCATTTCCCTCGAATAGAGGACCTTTAATCCACCTAGTTAGCCCATGCGCATTATATTACAATGCATACAAATGAATGAGACAATAATATGGAACTCCGTATATCCGATTAAAAATATCTCTCATTCAATCAAACATACTTCGTCCGGCGCGGCAAAACGTCGTGGCAAAGGTAGCCCTTTGGCTTTTCATCCCTCAAAACGGAGGACCTTTAATCTGACTTGATTTGCCAATGTGCATTACATTACCATGCATAAATAAGTAACATGCAGAAAGTAATAACATACTAACGACTAAATCATGCTTAAAAACAAATAACATACTAACGACTAAATCATGCTTAAAACGCAAGGTTGGATGAAATGAAACATGTGAATCTCTCAAGTGGTACGTGGCATTGTATCCCGAGTGCAAACCGCAATACCGTCCATTCGGATTCGGCTACGGAATTTATGTCTGGGTTTCTATCCGATATACCACAAGAGAGAACACATATTCCATTCATCTGGAAATCACATCATGCACCAATCCACAATACTCATATGAAATAAAGTACTAAAATAAATGAAAATAAAGGATAATAAATAAAGAAGGTGCCCTCAGGTCTAACCTCTTTAGTCGTCTCTCGAAAGTGCGATATACGGTTGTCGGAAGGGTTGATGCTCCGCAACTCTTCCGGTTCACTGGTTCAACATTTTCCTTCGCTGTTTCGCTGTTTGGGCTGCTGTTTTCACTCTATTTTGTTGTTGTTTTCACTGTATTTTCTGGTCACTATATTAAGGTAAATAAGAGACTGTTTCATGAGCTATTGGAAGGGAGTTTGGCGTGAAAATCATGGGCTGTTTTAGGGGTATTCAGGTGTGTTCATGGGCTAACTTCAAGGGCTGTTTTTGGTGGTTCAATGGTTGGTTTCAGGGGCTGTTTTTGGTGTTTCAGGGGCTGGTTTCAGGGGGTTATTTTTGGTGTTTCAGGGGCTCGTTTCAGGGGCTGTTTTTGGTGTTTGAGGGCCTGGTTTCAGGGGCTGTTTTCGGTGTTTTAGGGGCTGGTTTTAGTGCATGAAGGGCTGCTGGTTTCAGGGGTCTTTGGTGCGTGAATGGCTGTTGGTTTCAGGGGGCGTGAAGGAGGGGCTGTTTCGTGAGGGCAGTATTTATGCGTTGATAGGGGTAGTGTGAGGGCTGTTAGCAGTGGCATGAGTGAGGACTGTGTGAGGGCTGTGAGCAGTTTAGGGTTTCTTTGTTATTGTTTGGTGAGTGTTAGTGGGGGGTTGCTGCTTTGAGAAGGGTTTGATGGGTAGTTCACGTGATGGGTTACGTGAGGAAGGCTGTGGAGATCTGTGGTCTACGTGTGTATTGTCGGTTTGTTTGAGTGAGTGGAGTGGCAGTTTGTGAGTTGTATGAGGAGAGGTTTGCTTATTATGTGTGAGTGTGCCATGAGTTTATTTGAGTGAGTGGAGTTGGTTTTTGGTCATTGGCAAGAGAGAAGAAGGCGTCAGTGGTAGAGAGAGTTATTAGGGTTTTTCGTGCTGTTTGGTAAGTGTATACGTGAATGAGCTGGGGGTTTTAAGGTTGGGTTAAGGCTTATTTTTATAGGCAAAGGTTAGGGTTATCCTTGTATAGGTAGGGAAAGAATATTGTAATTATGGGGGGAATATTTAATTTGTGTATCATAAGGAAATGATATCTTTAATTAGAGAGGTAATTTATTTTAGTTAGGAAGATGATTATTGGGATTTGTTTTAATTTAATTTGATTTAATTGGATTTGATTTAATTTAATTTGATTTAATTTAATTTTTGACATGCGTTTTAAATGTTTTAATTATTATTGGATGTGATTTAATGGGCTTGGGCTAGGTGGGCGTGTGGTTTTGGTTTTGGGCTAGATGGGCATGTGGCTTTGGTTTTGGGCTAGGGATGTGTTTTAAAACAAAGGTCCAACAAGCAAACCCGAAAATAAACAAGCGAATTAAATCCAATAAGATGTCAATTCCTGACTCTTCCATTCCGACGTCCGTTTCCTGCGTTTACCACAATTTAAAGAGGTAGTGTCTCCAAATGATACTCATCATTGGGACTCACATGTAAAAATACAGTGCCTACAGTCGCCCATACTTTGATGGGACTTGTGTAGTGTATGACAATGACAATCCTAACAAAGATATGCAATGCATTTTTACTTACCTGGGTCGCCAGCTGCCACTTGACTTGTCTGCTGCTTTGAACGAAGTTGATGATGTAGTGGGCCTCGACCCTGGGACGCATCCCATTAACTGCAACCGACAACGGGGGCCTCGACTCTAGGACGCATCCCAATACCACTGACAATGTGGGTCACGACCTTGGGACGCATCCCCAAAACTGATGATGTAGGAGGCCTCAACCCTGGGACGCATCCCGGAACTACAACCGACAACGGGGACCTCGACCCTGGGACGCATCCCAATACCGCTGACAATATGGGTCATGACCCTGGGACGCATCTCAAAACTGATGATGCAGAGGGCCATCGACCCTGGGACGCATCCCAATAACTACAACCGACAATGGGGGCCTCGACCCTAGGACGCATCCCAATACCACTGACAATGTGGGTCACGATCCTGGGACGCAACCCCAAAACTAATGATGTAGGGGGCCTCGACCCTGGGACGCATCCCAGAACTACAACCGACAACGGGGGCCTCGACCCTGGGATGCATCCCAATACCGCTGACAATGTGGGTCACGACCCTGAGAGGCATCCCAAAACTGATGATTATGTGGGCCTCGACCCTGGGACGCATCCCAACTGATATTGACGCTGATGTGGGCCTCGACCCCGGGACTCATCCCCAAAATTGATATTGATGCTGATGTGGGCCTCGACCATGGGACTCATCCCCAAAACTGATACTGATGCTGATGTGGGCCTCGCCCCGGGACTCATCCCCAAAACTGATATTGATGCTGATGTGGGCCTCACCCCCGGGACTCATCCCCAAAACTGATATTGATGCTGATGTGGGCCTCGCCCCTGGGACTCATCCCCAAAACTGATAATGATGCTGATGTGGGCCTCGCCCCCGGGACTCATCCCCAAAACTGATATGTGGGCCTCGACCTTGGGAATCATCCCCAAAACTGATACTGATGCTGATGTGGGCCTCGTTCCTGGGACTCATCCCCAAAACTGATATTGATGCTGATGTGGGCCTCGACATTGGGACTCATCTCCAAAACTTATACTGATGCTGATGTGGGCCTTGACCCTGTGACTCATCCCCAAGACTGATACTGACGCTGATGTGATGGTTCATTCCCGAACAGTGCTGTATGAGAAAGGGTAGACTGGTCATCCCCAGTCTCGGTTCATTTTTCTGTTCTTTGCTGCTCTCATTAGTACTACTTCTCACGAGATAATCCTGATAGCTAAATATATTTTCGTTGTCAAAGAATGCTTCGCGTCGAAACCAGAGAACCTTCAAAGTGCATAATACACTCAAATCCGATCTTCTGAATGAGTGATCTAAACTAGACTCCTAGTGTGTGTGTGTCAAGGCTCTTTCGCAGCTTAATCCTTAAGTAAGCCAACTCGATGATTTTGTCTCGGAGAATTAGATCAGTGGGTCTAACCAACCGAGATGTCTTGATCATACTCTGTGATAACTTCCTCGTACTTAACATGATATGGTTTTCTTCTTATTTTCTTTCGTCTCTTTCTTTTCTTTCTTTTCATTTTGAATTTTTTTCTCTTTTCTTTCTTTCTCTTTTTTTTTCTCGACACATCTACCCTTTAAGGTAGCATTTCTCCTCATGGTGGTCCTAATACTCGACCATAGGTAGCTTCACGCTTATCGATTATAGGTGGTCTATTTTCTTTCTTTTCAGAGACTTTTTCTTTGTTTCCAACCATATCATATATCGTAACATAAGTAGACCAGGATGGACATCCAGGTGAACGGTCATTCACTGAACCACAATCTCTTCAACTAGTAATTTTGTCAACTACTCAAGCTTCTACTATTGAGATCCCGTAATCAAGTGCTCCCGAGTCTAGCCGAGATCAACTACTCAGAATACCAGATGAGAGCACATCTTGCACTTATCGTTTCTAAGGTTTCTTCCCGCAGTAAAAAAAGTCATCACCGGACATATGTCTGACTATCAAACAATGTCATCACTTATTTTTTTTATTATTATTATTTTTCACTCACTCACTCTACGAAAATCTGCTGTTCCACCACAGACAATGTGGGCTTCGCCCCCTGGGATCCATTCTCGAAATTCATACTGATATGGGCCTCAACCTTGGGATTCCCTCCCGAAACTAACACTGACTCATTCTCGAAATTCATACAGTGATCCCAGTCACTACAAGTTCTCCTTATCCATAGACTAAGATAGCATCCTTAGTTCTCTAAGATACTAAGTATGTTCCTAACTTCACTCCAGTGACTATCACTTGGATTGGCCTGTTTGTGAATCCATATGCTCAAAGCGTATGAGACACCAGGTCGCGTACAT
Organism: Zanthoxylum bungeanum; assembly: GCA_019454045.1. Taxonomy (NCBI): domain Eukaryota; kingdom Viridiplantae; phylum Streptophyta; class Magnoliopsida; order Sapindales; family Rutaceae; genus Zanthoxylum; species Zanthoxylum bungeanum. Next base: position 78,287 of record SKCR01019299.1, on the reverse strand, counting down.
TTTTCAATGTACGATTTCTCGGAGAGTATTCGAAAGCCAAGCTTTCGCCGATAGTTTATATGGGAATATCATTTCCAAGAAATGACATATTATCATTATTTATAGGACAGCCACTGTCAGTGCGCTCCCACTAACCTTCTTATATACACAAGAATAATTTTCGTTTTGAATTAAATCATACACCATTATGATTACATCAAAACGATAATTCCAAGAACATATGCTTGCTTCAATCCAAACATGGATCGAATAACCTGCAAACCTTGTTTGCTAGTTTTGTACTACAAAATCGACAGGATGTTTTAAACATCCTCTAAAAGGTTTCCTTTTCAGGAAAGCGATTTTCCCATTAAGCTGACATATTTCATAAATGAAACATGCAACGTTAGCAAGCATTATCCAAATGGATTTACCGTGGCAACAGGTAAAAGGTTGAATCGTAATCAACACAATGTTGATAACGATACCTTTCCGCTAAAAGCCTAGCTTTATACGTTGGTATGTTGCCATACATGTATGTCTTCCTTGAAGACTTAAACAGTACCAATAGGCACAATGCCTTGCGGTACATTAACTAGTATCCTAACTTGTTGATATACATGGAATCCATTTCGGACTCATGACACTTTGCCATAATAGGGAGTCGATACCTTGTATCACTTCCTCATACGTAGTCAGTTGGTATACCTCAAAAGATTGACATCTTTACGAGGTGAGATCAGAAACCCATACCCCAAGTTGTTTTCTGACTCTCTCCGACATACGCGGTTCTTGTGTATTCGAAGATTAATGGTATAGTTTCATCCTTGATTAACTATTTGTGTTCCATTAGGAATCGGTGCCTTGAATAGTATTACTCTGATTTTCATCGAGTTTTACTATCCTCCCACTTACCACTGCATATCGGTATTCCTCTTAGGCAAACCACATGGCGAGCAACAATCTAATTGTTCTCAAGTGAGTTGTATAAGTACAATACTTTGGTATCCCTAGGATAACCTACAATTGGCACTTATCCAATTTGGGTTTTAGTTAGGTATCATCCAAACATATGCCTAGCATACCCAAATGTTCAGGAATGAGAAACCCGGTTTCTTTCCCGTTCATATCTAATATGATATATGTCAAACAAATTATTATGGAACCTTATTCTAAATAAGTTCTTGCACTGTTTATGCTTATCCGTTGAAGGAAATGGTAGCTCAGACCGACTCATGATTAACCTTATCATGTCCAACAAGATTCGGTTACTCAGTTCGGACACACCGTCAAACTGACGTGTTCCGGGAGGAGTCCTCATTTGAAAGAATACCATACTCTTTCAAGTATATTAGAAACTTATTGCTTAAGTAATTTCCATTACGGTCTTACCATGACGGTTTAATACTTTAGCCGATCTGTTCGTCTATTTCGTGTCGAAACTTTAAAATTTTCCGACTTGTGTTCTTCAAAAGAAACACATAACCATAACGTGATGCCACATCCGTAAGGTCACGAAATATTCATATCCACCTCTAGCCTAGCTAGACATGGGCCCACTTGCTCTACTATGAACTAGAGCTAATAGATTGGTGGCTTTTGCACTTTTACAAAGTAAATAGTGTTTTAGGCACTTTGCCCAGTAAACTATATTCGTAGACTTTATTTGAATGGAATCAAATTAGTCTGAGTACCCATTCTTCAAAAGTGTGGATATACGATTCTTGTTTAATTGTGTCCCAGATGACAATGCCACAAATTAGTTTCTTCTGATCAAATCAGTTGAGCTATTTGTTTGTCATGTTATATGTTTGAGATTTATTTTATATTCAAAATATAAACTCTGTTATTCACATCTAATGTGTTTATCTCAATATCATCTTTATATAATAAAACATTTTAGTGTTCTAGAATATAAAGGTTCACCCGCAGCGGGTTAAACACTGATATAGAGATAATGTTTCTAGTCAAACTAGTTACATTATAACAGTTCCCTAATTTAAGTACACACCCGAGGGTAGTTCCTAAAGTTAGATATCTACGGTTAAAACAGCGACTTTCGTCTCGTTACCTATTCACAGATAAATCTCTAATGAAGTCAGTATCTTGTTCAAAACAGATTCTGAACATCAATATATATATATATGTACCACACTAAGTATTTAAAATCTAATTTTAATACTAGTTGTGAACATAATGTTGACAAACATATTTGAAGTCAGAGCCTTGCTCGTTCTTCAATTCCTTCATGTCTGCTTTGTCCAAACGGCAGTCACGCTTCCGCGATTCCGTTTGCCACATTTAGGCAGACATTTTAGGATATGTCATTTATCTTCCCAGAAGATTATAATGATTTTGCCTTTGCCCATTTTCCACATTCCAGAAGCCTTTGGCCAAGCCTTTGGCCAAGCCTTGGCCTTCTAGAATATCGAAGTAAGGTGCGCCTTGCCCAACTTGCCTTATTGCAAACTTTGACTTTGTCTCCTTGAGAATAGTCATTAACTCTCCAAGAGTTAACTATTGCAATATATAGTACTTCTAAAATCTAAGCATAGATTTATGAAGATCCTTCAATTTCATTATCATACTTTAAGGATCTAATCCTTAGTTCTGATTCAGAAATTAAGGAGTCTACTACGACAAGCTTAATGGATTAAGCACTAAAGTTATCATCACATAAATCTTCCAAAGATTATGCTCTACTAATTGCTCAACTCCGGGCTTAGGCAAAATATGTTATTTCATCAAATAAAGTAACTTATTATTTTTCCAGGACCATCCTGAAATTTATTCCCAATTTGAAAATTAAACCATTTAAAAACATTTTCCTAGGATTATGTTTTAAGTGTCAATCTTTCAATTTTATCTTGATTTTAATAGTCCAACTATTTAATCAACGATTTAGGTACTATTATTATAATGATTACAATAGTCCAACTATTTAATCAACTATAATTTAATAGATTAAAATCAATTATATTGATTACTATAATCCAATTATAAAATCAACTATAAATGAATAGTTTGAATATATAGTACAACTATTTATTAAAAACAACAATTTAAATATTAGTCAAACTAACATTTAATTTATTTGACGAATGATATTTGAATGAGCGCGTATGGCAAGTAATTAAACGAGTATTGCAAATTCAATTCTTGCCTCCCACTATTTTTCGGCGAGCCTCTAACCCTCTGTCGAGTACTCGGGAAACCGTGTTTCTTAGTGGGCTAGGATCCCGTTAAATATCACACAATCTTGACATTGGCCAACAAATTGTATGATAATTAACTAGGTAGATCTCTAAGATCGATTGGATCAATCCAATTCCTAGATCCAGTAGTGGGACATCCAAGTCCGAAACATATATCTTATATATGCCAATACATCTAATGTATTACCTAACCATTTTCCTCTGAATCAACTAAGCCTTGGCTTTGGCACAACAAACTTACTGATCCCAGTCAAGCGCGACCCATTGACCATGGAAAGCTTCGTAATCAATGTCGATGGACAAGAAATGGTCTTGACTTTGGCCAAAAAACCACAACTTGGACAAGACACTGCCATGGAACAAAGCTCTCGTGATTCAAACACATCCTCGACGGACAAAGGCCTTGACTTTGGCCAACAAGCCAATGCCATTCTCAGATCTTGAGTGAGAATCACTCAATGGAAGGAAAAACGCTTAATATTATGCGAGGGTTTTTCGCGTGCAAATTGGCAACAAATTTATTATATATGTTAAGGTCTCATCATCATACACCCTTAAACATGCATTCTAAACACATAATAAAGCGCATATGAATAAAATAATAATGATATGCGGATGGATACTTTACAAATTGATCCTAGATCAAATCTCTCCCTTTCTCTCTCCCGCTAGCACATGTATTACTTCTACCCGTTACACTAAACTTCTAAAGAAACCTCATTTACATTGAGGGGAATAGGTGAGAAGAGAATACAAAGAATAGAGAGGTAATAAGGCTGGACACGCAGGTCCAATTAATAAATCAAATTTATTACATCAATTTATAAAATTGTCTCACCCATCAAATATCCATCCGATATAAATTATTCATGCATCGCAACCATGTATTCACACAAGCATGTTATCAATCAATCTAATCAAATTAATTAATCTGATAATTAGTGATCATCCAATGTTCAAACAACGATTTGATTTTGCTCGAGTCAAACTCGTTTTGCGAATAAGTACTCAAAGTACGAATTCTCGAATTAAATTAAACTACATCATTAAATCCAATTTAATATGCATTCAATTCTAATTCGTTATTTAATTCCAAATTAAATACTACACTTTATTAATGAACTTTTACGACTCAAATTCCAAATTTAATCGTTACGGGTCTCAAAGCCTGATTAACATCCAACATCAATTTAATTAAAGTCCAATGGGCTTTTAATTAATTTCTTGAGGCGTGGACTTTTGGTCAACTCGGGTCAAACCGAATAACCAAAATCCAATCCGGGAGTTACCCCATAAGCCCATAAATCAATTGAGGCCCATTAGGCCCAATTAAACTTTAAAGGTCCATTAAGTCGAATTTGGGCTTTATGGATGCGGTTTTGGGCCTAATTGGATCCAATCCAATTTGCCTAAACCCAACTTTGTACAACAAAGTCCAATAAACCCATTTACAACATAAAAGACCAAATCCAATTTTAAGGCCCAATTATAATTAAATCACAAAAACCCAATTTCACAATTTAATTACATAAAGTGCATTACACAATTAATTACCCAATTAATATTTCTAAAACATTAATTAACATAACTAATGCTCATTTTCATCATCACATGTCCAACACATTTTGATTAAAATCAAACCCAATTACAAGCTACAAGTCTCGGCCAAGGGAGGGGATTTGTGTCCGATTCGAATTCAATCCAATTAATTCCACAATCGACATTAAATCACATTCCCGAATGATTCTAACTCATCCAATGAATCAACAATCAAAAAATCCAAGACATTTTAGGGCATAAGGCATTCGGCCAACACCAAATTTGGTGGGAAAAATTGATCCAATCCAATTTCATGAAATTGATCCAATCAAATTCAATTCAACATATTTTAAGCATACTCATGATGAGTAGTAATTACATCACTTATTCCCACTCATTTAACCTAATATTTTGTATAGTTCTTGAGTTTTGTGAACGTTTTGATATGTTTTGTGTTATTTTGCAGATAAATAAAGTTGGGAAAGCATTGAAAGCAATTTGGGGCAAAAATAGAGAAATATGACAAAAGGGCAATTCGATAATTTTTTCGCGTCGCGACGTCTAACGTGCGCCGGACATGCTAACGTGCGCCGAGGGACACGTGTCAGAATCTGAGAAAATGGACTTGCTAACGTGCGCCGACCTTGCTAACGTGCGCCTTGCCACGTGTCATCATCAAATAAGATCAGCTAAAATGCGCTGTCTACCACGTGTCGAAATCTCATTGGACCAAAGCAAGCGCGTGACACGTGTCTAGTTTTCATTGGACCGAATCACCGGTGACTCACATGCTGCCACGTGTTAATCTCTCATTGGACCAATCCTAACGCGTGCCACGTGCCAGATGATCATTGGACCAAAAGCTCACCCAATCACTGTGTGACACGTGTCGTCTTCTCATTGCACCACCTTTAACCGCGTCACACGTGTCATAACCAGATTCTGCCGATAGATCACGCGTAGTCAACCCCCATGGACAAAAACCGCGTGCCAGCGTCGCTACATTGGGACCTTTGGCGTCGCGACGCTGGTTCCAGAAAATGGCTATAAATTCAGGCCTTCACCACTTCATTTGGTGTGCTTTCCTTGGGAGCTTTTCCCTGTTTTTAGAGGATTGCATCTATTTTTGTATATATAAAAAATAATATTTTTAATTATGTATTTTAATTTTCAGTAATAGTAATAGTAGTTATTCTTCTTCTCTTTCTTTTATGTTTTGTAGTTAATTTACCGCTGGGGTAAAAAGTGAAACCTTTAATATAATTATTTAGGTAAATCTCACTTAATTATAATATTTAAATTATAATTAACCGGATTAATTAATGTCAGACTTTATTACCGCCTATATGGCTGGTTTAAATATAAATTACCTTACCGCCTATATGGCTTGTCTTTATGTGACAGATAATTACCGCCTATATGGCTGGTGTAATTGGACTAAATGGATTACCGCCTATATGGCTGGTTTTAAATGTTTAATATTATTAATTCCTGAGAAAGCAGAATATAAAATAATTTATATATTATAATAAGTGAGATTCCTAGATAAGAAATATTAATTGTGGATCCTCTAACCCAGCATTTTATTTTATTCTAGGGAAGTGATGAAACACAATACACACACTTAATAATTGATTTTTTTTTATGGGTAGTTCTTTAGTTTGTTTATTGAGTCTTAAGCTTAATGCGTCTTGTTAACTGGCAATAATAATATTGATGAGGTATATCTAAAATGAACTAGACATAGGGATTTTAGGTTTCAGCCTTAGATTCAATAGCCCACGATCTTCCTTGAGGATATATAACCCTTTAATAGATTTCCTTACATGATAGGAATATACCTGTTGGGCGGGGGTAGCCAGAATTGGAACTTAAACTTAATGAATCCAGGTAATGTGGTTGACATAGACATATGGTTCAATTGGGTTATACTGGGTATTTGCGTCTGACCATCGGAAGAGGCTTTTGCATATTTTCGTGTTCCAGGTTAGCAAACTGAATTAGTACACATAAATAAGAGAATCAATTCATCCTTTTAACAGTATTGTGTGGAGTCACGACCCTAGATCTTTTGAGTCTGTTTATTTATTTTCCTTAGTATTTTCTTTTGTTTATTTTATTTTTATTAAGCAATTCCACATTCAACCAATCAAAGCAATCAATTCCCTTCTCCCTATAATTAGATACCTGTAAATAAATAGAATCAATAATTAATAACAATAGTAGGAATTAAGTACTCGTGGGATCGATATTTTTATACTACTTGAACTATACGTGCGCTTGCGTTATACGTGTGTGTTTACGCCGGTCAACTCATTCATCCAATTTCACAAAATCATGCTTATATACAAATTACCCAAATTTTAAGCCCTAAAGATTTCATGCTCAAACCTTGCTCTAGATGCCATTGTTGGTTTCTATTAAAGTCCCAAGATCAATAATAAGCATGAATCAAGTGCGAATACACATCGAAGAAGTTGCGGAATACTCACATCGATCGGTTGAGCGACGCGGAGGCAACAAAATCAACTTTCTGCCTTCTGTCCACTGTCACGGCAGTAGCATTCCAAGCTCACTTTTTTTGCCTTCGTTTGGGTCCTTCGTCAAGCTCCAAGCTTCGTCGAATGGTTCTCGGCTCATGGGTGGATTTCCCTATCACCTTCGCATATCTCGTAAGTGTGTTAGCAGTTGTGATTTTGCCACAAAATCCACACTCATTGATTACCAATGTCACAGTTTTTAGAGGAAAAACCAGTGAGCTTTTGGAGCCCCTTGGGCGTGAGATGAGAGAGATGAAAGGAATAGAGAAATTGTGTTTGGTTTGTCAAATTTGTGTATTATATACACACATTTGAATTTCAAATGAATTTCACTTGAATTTGGCTTTTTAAAAGTCAAACCATTAAAGCCCCAACCACTCACATCACTCAATCCATCAAGTTGTCAAGTCACATCACTCAAAGTGACTTGTGATTTGAACGCTTGATGCGACTAGCGATTTGACGCTTGATTTGACGTGCCGCACTCGAATTCGAAATGCGAATGCGCTCGCAAATAATCTCGGGCTCGGATTCGCTAATTCCAATTAAGAAATTTTCTGTTGCGACGTAATTAAATGATTACGCCTAGCGAAATCACTATTCACATCGCTAACGAATTAATTCTAAATTAATTCGTTCGACCGAATTAAAATCTAATTTTAATTCCGCGTCGAAATCCAATTTCGTTTAATATATCAAATATATTAATTTCTCGATTAATTCCAAATTAATCGTTATCTCTCTTTTAATGATATTTTATCCCAGATAAAATATCTCCGCAATTAATCCGAGATTAATTTTCTCTCTCTTCTAATTAATCCCAGATTAATTTAGAGTGCGAGTTATACGTCATCGGTGAATCTTTAGGAAACGACCCATGAGATTCACGGATATGTTGGCAGTAAATTCGGTCGTCGAACTATCCGAACACGTAAGTACCTCTTACTACATTTATACCGAATTACAAGACAAGGTTGGCCTCTACCAAAGCGCCATGCCTACCCAATTCTCCAGAAATATCCTTACAGGAATAAAGGATCTGTATCAGACGTAGTATAAGTAGTATTGCGTATTTCTGTCCAGTATTGGATGATCACGTGCTAGGCCTGGGGCTAGAATTGTGTCTGCCCCGTACGAAGCACATGTCGGATGTCTGGTGACTAGTCTCTATATTCGGATAAACATGACCTTGTCATTTTATCCCGATAGCTGCAGCATTTAAGAGAACCAGTCCCGTATCCTACGTGACCATCATCTCCATATGACTGGAGTGACACTTCTGTCTTGACATCACACCCAACACACTAAGATTCTCAATATACCCAATATTGGCGTACACAGAACCTGTTAAAGCCCTGGATGACCGCAACCAAAGTATATTGATTGTCGCAAGTATTAGCGGTGCAAGTCTCAGGTTAAGACCAAATATACCTACCTTGATTTCAGATTTCCATAGACACATAGTCATATTACCAATGGAATTCCGAGGAGGTCTATCCAGAGCGAATCTGTTTCCCGTACCATCGGTAAAATACAACCTCCTATTACACTTGCATGAGTATCCTATACCCAAATATATGAGAACTATGTCGTAGTGCCCTCACAACGCGCACAAGTGTAATACTAGTCTTTTACGTATTTATCGATGTCCAATCTTGATAATACTCTGACTAGGGATATTTAATGATTTATCCTTCGTGGACTGATATTGTCTCATATCATTCTCAGTCCAGGAACAAATCATAGGGACCTCTCATCATTTATACATCTAGGTGATCTAATCACAAATGATAAGAGTTCAATCTCCTTTGTCACATAGTTAATTTGTACAACAACACCATGATCTGTACAAATAGTGACGCTATGGCTCATAATTGTCCAACAGATGTATGATGAGACCTTAACAAAGATAATAAATTGGTTGCCAATTTACGCAAAAAACCCTCAAAACATATTAAGCGTTATTTCCTTCCGTTGAGTGATTCTTACACAAGATCCAAAGTTGGCATTGGTTTGTTGGCCAAAGTCAAGACCTTTGTCAATTGCGGATGTGTTTGAATCATGAGAGTTTTGTTCCATATCGGTGTCTTGTCCAAGTCGTGATTTGTTGGCCAAAATCAAGATCACTTCTTGTCCATCGACATTGATTACAAAGCTTTCCATGTCATGGGTCCCGCTTAACTGGAATTATTAAGCTTGTTGTGCCAAAACCAAGGCTTAGTTGATTCAGAGGAAAAAAGTTAGCCAAATATATTGGATATATTGGCATATGTATTGTACATATGTTTCAGACTTAGATGTCCACCTACCGGATCTAGGAAATGGATTAGATCCAATTGATCTTCGAGATCTACCTAGTTAAATATCATACAGCTTGTTGGCCAAAGTCAAGGTTGTGTGTTATTTAACGGGATCCTAGCCCACTAGGAAACTGGGTTTCCCGAGTACTCGACAGAGGGTTAGAGGCTCACCGAAAAATAGTGGGAGGCTAGTATTGAATTTGCAATTTCATTCAGATACTTAGCTTTACGCGCTTTCATAATTATTTCGTCAAAATTATTTTATTAGTTGGACTAATATAATGTTATTTTCTTGTAACAGTTAGACTGTACCCTTATATCTTGATTAGATAGTTAGACTATCGTAATCAAGATGACTGGAAAGGGAAATGTTCGAGGCATTATCATGGGCGAAAACTTCTTCAAGGGCACGAACTTTGCCGATTGGGAAATAAATCTGAGGATTGTCCTTGGAGTCGAGAGGCTACTATATACTATACAGAGACCTCTTGGGCCTAAGCCCAAACCAGATGAGCTACTTGAGCTGGAGCTTTGGAAGACTCACAGCGATGATTGTGAAACTGTTCAGTCAATTATGCTTGCTGCTATGACTCAGCATTTCCGTTGACAGAACAGGGACTTGGATCCGTATAACATGTTGGCAAGGTTGCACGATCTTCATCGATCTAACCGAAGGTCGCAGAGATATGAGTTAGTGAAGAAGCTCTTCTGTTCACGTTTGTCAGAAGGCATGTCTGTTGAATCCCATGTGGTATAGATGATTACTGACATAGATGAGCTGGCTAAGATGGGGATAGTCTTAGAGGCTGAGAATACCATAGATATGATCTTGCAATCTCTCATCGACACTTGGAAATAGTTCATCATAAGCTATAACCTGATGAACACTGATGATACTCTTGGAGAGTTGTTGTCAATTCTCAAGGAAGTTGAAAAGGAGATGCTTAAGGGCAACAAGTGCGAGGCGCACTTTGCTTCGACATCTCAGACACCGAGGGCTGGGCCCAAGGCGACTGAATGTGTGAAGAAGAAGAAGCATAAAAGTAAGGGCAATGCCAAATCGTCAAAGGCTTCTGGGAAGCCTAAGGACAAAGCTCAGGATGTTTGCCTCCAGTACGGCAAGCGGGGTCACTGGAAACGTGACTGCCGCGAGTACAAGGTGCTCCAGAAGGAGATTAAAGCGGGCAAGGCACTGGCTTCAGGTATGTTTGTTATTGAAATAAACATAACTATTTCTAGTTTTAAAAATTGGATTTTTGATTCTGGTTGTGGTACTCACATATGTACTGATGTGTAGGATCTGCGGATTAGCAGGAGACTGGCCTCAGGGGAGATTGATCTACGCGTAGGAAATGGGCACCAGTCGCCATTTTGGCCGTTGGCACTTTTGTGTTTAGAACTGCCCTCGGGGATGTACTTGGACTTAATGACTGTTATTATGTACCTAATTTGACTAGGAATATTATTTATGTATCTATGTTAACCCAATGTGGGTATACTTTTGTATTCAATAACATCGGGTGTTTTGTGTATAAAAATGATGTAGAAATTTTACACTGCTGTTGCAAATAATGGTATTTATATTTTGAATATAAATCAATCTCAAACATATAATATAACAAACAAAAGGCTTAAAATGACTAATAAAGATGAAACTTACATGTGGCACTGTCGTCTGGGACATATAAATAAGACTCGCATATCCACACTTTCGAAGAGTGGGTACTTGGACGGATTTGATCCAAATTCATATGACGTCTGCAAATCTTGCTTATTAGGCAAGATGCCTAAATCACCTTTTAGCGATAAGGGTGAAAACGCCACCGAACTGTTAGCCCTCGTTCATAGTGACGTAAGTGGGCCCATGTCTAGCCAGGCTAGAGGTGGATACGAATACTTCGTAACCTTTACGGATGATGCATCGCGTTATGGTTATGTGTTTCTTATGAGACACAAGTCGGAAACTTTTGAGAAATTCAAAGAGTTTCGACACGAAGTTGAAAAACAGACCGGCAAGAATATAATGACATTACGGTCAGACCGTGGTGGCGAATACTTGAGCAATGAGTTTCTAGATTACTTGAAAGAATATGGTATTCTTTCACAGTGGACTCCTCCTGGAACACCGCAATTAAACGGTGTGTCCGAACGGAGAAACTGAACTTTGTTGGACATGGTTAGGTCTATGATGAGTCGCACTGAGCTACCTATTTCTTTCTGGGGATATGCATTAAACAATGCAATTCTTATTTTGAATAAGGTTCCGTCAAAGTCTGTACAACAGACACCATATGAGATATGGACAGGAAAGAAACCGGGTTTCTCATTCCTGAAGATTTGGGGATGCTGGGCATACGTCAAACGTTTGGAAGGTACCAAACTTGAACCCAAATCGGATAAATGCCTATTCGTAGGATATCCTGGGGAAACCAAAGGATATTACTTCTATCACCCACGAGAGAAAAAAGTATTTGTTGCTCTACATGCGGTTTTTCCTTGAGAAGGAATTCCTAAATGCAGTGATTAGTGGGAGGAAAGTAGAACTCGATGAAAATTGGAGTGATACTGTTCCTGGCATAGAATCCTCAACGGAACAAGAATAGTCCATCCGGGATGAGACTGTACCACAATCTTCTATTACACAAGGACCGCGTAGGTCGGAGAGAGTCAGGAAACAACCTGAGAGGTATGGGTTCCTGATCTCACCTCATGTAGATATTAATCTCATTGAGGATAACAAACCAGCTACGTATGAGGAAGCGATACAAGATATCGATTCCGCTTTATGGCAAGAAGCCATGAAGTCCGAAATGGATTCCATGTACACCAACCAAGTTTGGACACTAGTTGATGCACCAGAAGGCGTAAAGCCTATTGGATGGAAATGGGTCTTCAAGAAGAAGATCGACATGGATGGCAAAGTAGAAACGTACAAAGCTAGGTTTATAGCGAAGGGGTATCGTCAACGACATGGTGTCAATTACGACGAAACTTTCTCACCCGTTGCCATGATTAAATCCATTCGGATAATGCTTGCAATTGCTGCATATTTCGATTACGAGATATGGCAGATGGACGTTAAAATCACTTTCCTTAACAGAAAACTTTTGGAGGATGTTTATATGCAACAGCCTGACGTTTTTATCGTGCCTAGACTTGCAAACAAGGTTTGTAAGTTAAATCGGTCCATTTATGGACTGAAGCAAGCATCGCGGTCATGTAACCAATGTTTTGATGAGATCATAAAAGAATATGATTTCATTCAAAACGAAGATGATCCTTGTGTATACAAGAAGGTTAGTGGGAGAGCACTGACTTTTATTGTCCTTTATGTTGACGATGTATTGCTTATAGGCAATGACATTCACATGCTAACGTCGGTGAAAGCTTGGCTTTCATTGAAATTCTCCATGAAAGATCTGGGAGAAGCATCCTTTATTCTGGGAATAAAGATCTACCATGATAGATCTAGAAAGCTGCTTGGACTCTCCCAGAGTATATATGTTGACAAAGTGTTGAAGAGATTCAACATGGATCAGTCAAATAGAGGACTGTTGCCAGTGTCACATGGCGTCTATCTATCTAAGGACATGTGTCCTAAAACTCAAGATGAGAGAGACAACATGAGTCGGATACTGTTTGCCTCGGTAGTCGGATCGATCATGTATGCCATGATATGTACGCGACATGATGTCTCATATGCTTTGAGCATGTGTAGTCGCTATCAGGCCGATCCAGGCGAAGGTCACTGGATTGCAGTTAAGAACATCCTTAAGTATCTTAGACGAACTAATGATGCTTTCTTAATCTATGGAGATGGAGAACTTGAGGTGACTGGGTATACCGATGCAAGTTTCCAATTGTTGGTTTATTCTAAGGTCCCAAGATCAAATCAAGACATGAAATAATGCGTGAATACATCAACAGAGGTAGCGGAATACTCACATTGATCGGTTATGTCGAATTGAAGACGAATCGAAGCCAAAAACGCACTGCCTTGCTCACGCCACTGCAACCAGTCCACGCTCACTGTCTTCGCAGTTTCGGGTCTCAAAACGAAGCTCCAAACTCCGTCGGATGAGTCCCGCCTCATGGGTGAACCTCCTACCACCTTCGCAAGACTTGTAAGTGTGCTAGCACTTGAATTTTCACCATGAAAAACCACTCTAGCTTCCCTCAAAGTCACGGTTTTTGTGATGAAAAATAGTGAGCATTGTGCCCATTTGGGCGTGAGAGAGATGAGAGAATTCTTATGATTTTTGTTACAAAAAATCAATTTATATTTATGCCATAATATTTTTAAATTAATAATAAACTTATGACACAAAACATGCAATGGCTTAGAGTGTCAAACACTCAAACTCCATGCAAAACCATTGAGTGTATTGTACACTATCACCATGCAATGCATTAGAGTTAAATAATGCATAAAATGACATGCGTCATGTGGGCCTCACACGTTTCCGAATGAAAGTGGGCCCACGTGCACTCACGCGTTCGGGTTCGATATTTCCGAAATACCGAACTTACGTCGCGACGTTAATTAAATCGAATTTAAATAAATAATTGCGCCTAGCGAAATTATTATTTACGTCGCTAACGAATTAATTCTAAATTAACTCGTTTGCCCGAATTAAAATCCAATTTTAATTCCCCGTCGAAATCTAATTTCATTTAATATATCGAATATATTAATTCATCGATTTATTCCAAATTAATCATTCTCTCTCTTTAGACGACATTTTATCCCGGATAAAATATCTCCGTTATTAATCCTAGATTAATTTTCTCTCTCTTCTATATAATCCCAGATTATTCAAGAGTGCGAGTTGTGCGTCATCGGTGGATTATCGGGAAGCGACCCATGAGATCTTCGGATAAGTTGGCAATAAATACGGTCGTCGGAGTATCCGAATCACGTACGTACCAAGTACTACGTTCTACCGATTTACGAGACAAGGTCGACTCCTAGCAAAGCACCAAGTCTTCCCAAGTTCTCCGGACATATTCGTCAAAGAATATCAAAGATCTGTATCAAGCGTAGTATACAATTGTATTGTGCATATCGGCCCAGTATCGGATAATCACGTGCTAGGGCTGGGGCTGGATAAGTGTCTGCCCCGTCCGAAACACATATCGGATGTTTGGTAACTAGTCTCTATAATCGGATATTCATGACCTGGTCATAATATCACGATTGGATGCGCATCACTTAAGAGCACTAATACCGTATCCTGCGTGACATCATCTCCACTATGACTGGAGTGATACTTCTGTCTTGACATCACATCCAATACACTACGATTCCTGATAAACCCAGAAGAGGTGAACACAGAACCAGTTAAGATCCCCTACCACCAAAACCAAAGTTTACCGATCGTCGTAAGTATTAGCGATGTAAGTCTCAGGTAAGACTATACACAACTACCTTGATTTCGGCCTCCCATAGACACCTAGTCATAATACCAATGGGATTCTGAAGGGTCTATCCAGAGCGAAGCTGTTTCCCGTACCATCGGTGAAACACGACCTCCTATCGCACTTGCACAAGTATCCAATACTTATATATATGAGAACTATGCCGTTGTGCCCTCACAACGCGCACAAGTGCAATACTAGCCTATTCCGCATTATCGATGTCCAGTCTCGATAATACTACGGCTAGGGATATTTAATGATTAATCCTTCGTGGACTGATACTGTCTCATATCATCTCAATCCAGGAACTAATCATAGGGACCTCTCTTCATTTATATATCTATGGTGATCTAATCACAAATGACGAGAGTGCAATTTCCTTGTTACATAGTTAATTGCTACAACAACACAATGATCTGTGCAAATAGTGACGTTATGGGTCATATTATCCAACACCAAACCGACAAGGACGAGTGCAAGTCGCAATCTGGGTACATTTTTTGTTTGAATAACGGAGTAGTGAGCTGAAAATCTTCCAAGCAAGAGACTGTTGCCGATTCAACAACAGAAGCGGAGTACATTACTGCAGCTGAGGCAGCAAAAGAAACAGCTGAGCCTGTTCCATTGTATTGTGACAATAACGGAGCTATAGCACAGGCTAAGGAACCGCGGTCTCATCAACGATCCAAGCATGTTCTTCGACGTTTCCATCTGATTCGAGAGATCATACATCGTGGCGATGTGAAGGTCGCATCAGATAACAACATGGCAGATCCGCTGACGAAAGCTATTCCTCAGCAAAAGTTTGAGCGACTTGTACATAGTTCGGGTATTAGATGCTTGAGTGACTGGCTATAGGCCAAGTGGGAGATTGTTGGACAGTTATGACCCATAGCGTCACTGTTTGTAAAAGACATTGTGTTTTTGTACAAAATTAACTAGGTTGTAATGAAATTGCCTTTTACCGTTTTGTAATTTATTTACTTTGAAATATAATTGGTAAAAGTCCATATGATTAGTTCCGGATTGAGATGATATGAGACAGTATCAATCCATAAAGGTTTAATCATTAAATATCCCTAGTCGTAGTATTATCGAGATGGACATCGATAATGCGGAATAGACTAGTATTGCACTTGTGCGCGTTGTGAGGGCATAACGGCATAGTTCTCATATATTTAAGTATAGGATACTTATGCAAGTGCGATAGGAGGTTGTGTTTTACCGATGGTACGGAAACAGCTTCGCTCTGGATAGACCCCGCGGAATCCCATTGGTAGTAGGTATATGTGTCTATGGGAGTCCGCTTCAGGGTAGGTGTATTTGGTCTTAACCTGAGACTTGCATCGCTAGTACTTGCGACAATCGGTAAACTTTGGTTTTGGTCGTCCAGGGCTTTAACAGGTTCTGTGTACGCCTCTTCTGGGTTTATTGAGAATCGTAGTGTATTGGATGTGATGTCAAGATGGAAGTATCACTTCAGACATATGGAGATGATGATCACGCAGGGATTCAGAACTGGTTCTCTATTGTGTTGCAACCATCGGGATAATATGACAAGGTCATGATTATCCGATTCAAAAAGAGTAGTTGCTTGATATCCGATATGTGCTCCGTACGGGGCAGACTTTATTCCAGCCTCAGGTCTTGCACGTGACATCTGATACTGGATCGCAATACACAATACTACGGTATACTACGCCTGACATAGATCGTATATTCCAGTAAGAATATTTCTGGAGAATTGGGTAGGCATGGCGCTTTGCTAGAAGCCAACCTTGTCTTGTAAATCGGTAAAAACGTAGTACGAGGTACGCACGTGTTTGGATAGTCCGACGATCGTATTTACTGCCAACATATCCAGGGATCTCTTGGGTCGCTTCCCGAAGATTCACCGATGACGTATGATCCGAACTGAGATTAATTGCGGAGACACTTTATCATGGATAAAATACTGTTTGAAGAGAGAGAAAGATTAATTTGGAATTAATCGACAAAATAATATATTCGATATATTAAACGAAATTGGATTTCGACGCAGAATTAAAATTAGATTTTAATTCGGGCAATCGAGTTAATTTAGAATTAATTCGTTAGCGACGTGAATAGTAATTTCGCCAGGCATAATTATTACGTCGCGATGGAAGTTCGTTAATTCGGAATTAGCGAAACCGAGCCCGAAAGTGTTTGCGGGCCCACTCACATTTTGAATTCGAGTGGGGCCCACAAGTCACATCGCGAGTCACATCACTTGTCATTTGTTTGTGATAGATGTCAAAAGTCACTTTTGGTGAGTGACATGTTATCACTATTCATGATGGAGTTAGGTGTGGCAATTTATTACAATTTTGGAGCCAAAATTGGCTTTGACTTTTGTAAACCATTTACCAAATATTTGGTAATTGTTTTTTCATTCTTCATTTACATTTTTGAAGCTAAATAGAAGAAGAAAAATAGAACACTTTCTCTCTCCCAAAAACAGCAAAATCGTGAGCCTTGGAGGTGTTCTTGGAGTTGTTTTTCTTTCATCTTTGCTAGCACAACAAGGATCAAATACAAGGTGATAGGGAACCGAATCTTAGAGCTTGGAATCCTAAAGCTTGGAGCTTCATCATCTTCATCAACAAAGCTTCTATTGGCCGAATCTTGGAGTAGCTTGAAGGGAAGGAAAATTTTGTTGAGCACCACATCCAATCTGTTCAATGTAACTGTGTTTCCGCCATATTTCTTTATAGTATTCATTCAATTTCGTGGCTTAAATGATCTTGGGTCATCAATAGAAACCAACAAATTCCCCAGAGGGAGGGTGGAGCGAACTCTCTTAAATACCCTTACCTCTTAGGCTCTTATTGCTTTGGTGACAGGAATAAACAATAGATCCTCAAAATTAGTCCAACACTTTAAATATGCTTTAAGGTAAGATTTGAGTAAATGATTATCTAGATGTCTTCACAACTTTTCCTTTTGGCTATAAAAAGGTAGTGAGTGAAGGAAGACACCAAATCATTATCTAACTCAAGTAATACCTTTGGTTAAATTAACTTTAGTTTGGAAAGTTTTATTAACCCTTTGGTCCCAACCCACTTGTATCTTTTATAATGTCTTTTATTATAAACATGTGATTTAGATTTATTAGCCTTAAAGGTAATAAATCTCTAAGTTCATCACGGAATAATTAATTAGCTAGGGGAAGCAATACACTCTCTATTTCTTAGAAAGTCTCTAGATTCTTGCACCCTAAAATAATCATGCCAATTCTAATCATACATAGAATCATCAAGCATATGAATTTTAATATGTTGGTATTATTTTAGGCATTAAATAACTTTGATTAATATTTAATTATGTTATTGCATTTCATTTTATTCAAATAAATTTACTATTCACGTTTTTCTGCAGACACATGAACTTTAAATGCAATTTCACAATTCAAATCTTAACCAAATCATGCAAAACTTGTGCCTAAAGTTAAGTTCAGGGTGTCAGTTTCCAAAGAGCTTTTAAACACCCAATTTCGAGTTCAAAAGAGTGAGAACTAATCAAAACAAAAACGGCGCGATGATACCACTGTTGGGAAGCGGCCGCGAGTGCGCAGCGAAAAATAAAAATTATTATGCCACTTTCTCTTTGCCCAAGACCCATTTGTTTTTAATATTCTACAAGCCTAGGCATGTTACTATATATTCTAAGCATAAAACTCATAAAACATGCAAAGAACATAAACCTAAACATGCTAACTATCATAAGAACTCTAATTAAAATAAAGAAAGAATAAGACTTACTTGAACCGAGGACTCCTCCAGTCCTACCTCCAATCTACAAGCTTTTCTCGAACTCAGCAAGCTCTTCCACGTTCCAAAGAGCCACCCAAGTGTGTGGCCTCCAAAGTGTTGGACAATTATGACCCATAGAGTCACTATTTGTAAAAAATATTGTGTTTTTTGTACAAATTAACTATGTGACAATGGAAATTGCTATTTTATCATTTTGTAATTAGATTACTTGAATATATAAATGATAAAAGTCCTTATGATTAGTTCCGGATGATAAGATATGAGACAGTATCAATCCACTAAGGTTTAATCATTAAATATCCCTAGTCGTAGTATTATCGAGATTGGACATTGATAATGTGGAATAGACTAGTATTGCACTTGTGCGCGTTGTGGGAGTATAACGGCATAGTTCTCATATATTTAAGTATTGGATACTTATGCAAGTATGATAGGAGGTTGTGTTTACCGATGGTACGGGAATAGCTTCGCTCTGGATAGACCCCTCGGAATCCCATTGGAAGTATGACTATGTGTCAATGGGAATCCGATTTAGGGTAGGTGTATTTGGTCTTAACCTGATACTTCCATCGCTAATACTTGCGACAATCAATACGCTTTGGTTTTGGTCGTCCGGGACTTTAACAGGTTCTGTGTACTCCTCTTCTAGGTTTATTGAGAATCGTAGTGTATTGGGTGTGATGTCAAGACGAAAGTATCACTTCAGTCATATGGAGATGATGATCACGCATGAATACAGAACTGGTTCTCTATTATGTTGCAACTATCGGGATAATATGACAAGGTCATGATTATCCGATTATTGAGACTAGTTGCTTGTGATCCGATATATGCTTCATACTGGGCATACACTATTTCAGCCCCAGGCCTTGCATGTGACATC
The DNA here is from genome assembly GCA_019454045.1 of Zanthoxylum bungeanum. NCBI lineage: Eukaryota > Viridiplantae > Streptophyta > Magnoliopsida > Sapindales > Rutaceae > Zanthoxylum > Zanthoxylum bungeanum. Next base: position 58,619 of record SKCR01019299.1, on the reverse strand, counting down.
AGATACTGGATCGCAATACTACGTATACTACGCTAGAAAAAGATTATATATTCCTTAAAAGGATATTTCTGGAGAATTGGGTAGGCACGGTGCTTTGCTAGAAGCCAACCATGTCTTGTAAATCGGTAAAAATGTGGTACCGGGTACGCACGTGTTCGGATAGTCCGGTGATCGTATTTTCTGCCAACATATCCAGGGATCTCATGGGTCACTTCTCGAATATACACCGATGACGTTTGACTCGAACATAATTAATATGGGATTAATTAGAAGAGAGAGAAAATTAATCTGTGATTAATTACGGCAAGAATTTGTCTGGGATAAAATTCGATAAGAAGAGAGAGAACGATTAATTTGGAATTAATCGATTTAATAATATATTCGATATATTAAATGAAATTAGATTTCGACGCGAAATTAAAATTGGATTTTAATTCTGGTGAAAGAATTAATTCGCGAGCGACGTTCGTAATAATTTTGCAAGGCATTATTATTTAATTAAATTGGATTTAATTACATCGCGACGGAAAATTTGTTTAATCGGATTAAGCGAACCTGAGCCCGAAGTTTGTTGAGCAAGCCACTTGAATTTTGAATTAAAGTGGGTCCCACCAACTTACATCACTTGTCCATCAAGTGTCAATTCGGTGATGGAAGTTGTTTGAGGCATTAAAAGCTTTTTTCCCTCCAAAATTTTGCTTAACCTTTTGGAAAATGATATAGAAAAATTGAGTTTGACTTTTGGAAAAGTTGTAATTGATTTTAGAAATCAAAAATACCAAAAACCAAAACTATCTCCTCTCCTCTCATATTGCCGTGACCTTCCTCCATTACAAGAAAATTTTTGTTGCATTTTTTTTTCTTCAAGCTAGCACTTCCAAGGAGCAAACAAAGGTGTAGGGAAACTTTCCCATTGAGTTTGGAATTCATTCATCAAGCTTGGAGCTCAACATACAATCAAAGGAAGACTTGAATCTCTACACAAAAGCTTGGAATTTTTATTATCTCCTCATCCATATAACCGATCGTTGTAATATTTTTCCGCTATCTTACTTCGAGTATTCACATGTTTTATTCTTATTTGATCTTGGAATTGTTCTTAGAGAACCAACAATGGTATCATCAGCCAAATTAAGCTTGAAATTGATTAGGGTTTATAATCTTGAAATTGGGTATTTTTGCTTGGAGCATGATTTAATCAAATTGATTGTTTGAGTTTGCTTAGATTATGGTAACTTAGAGTTATGCATGATTAATTTTATAAAAAAATTGATTAGATAATTTTTTCCCCAAATTTTGGCTTGGCCGAATCTTATGGACCTTTTTGTCATGGTGATTTTTTGATTTTTAGACCATTGGATGTGTTTAAAATGCATGAGTATATTGATTTGTGATTTAATTGGATTGAAAACAAAATCAGATATAAAATGCCCAATATTGCTGTGACTTGTAGAGCATGGAATGAGGTTGATTTTGCTTCAATTATATTGGACATGAATTGAAAATGATAAAGCATGATTAATTATATAAATTGGTATTTTGGAAATGTTAATTTAACTAATTAATTATGGCTATACACTTTAATTAAATAAATTGTGATATTTGGAATATTGGAATTTAATTAATTAGGCTTAAATTTGGAATTGGGCTAAAATTGTTGTATTTGGGCCTAATGGGCTTGGTTAAGCCAAGTTGGTTTAGGAAAATTGGATTGGATCCAAAATGGGCCTAAAACCATACCATTAAGTCCAAATATAATAAATGGGCCTAAAGGGCCAAAATTAATTTTATGGCAGAGGGTGATTCCTTATTGGGCTTTGATTGCCTAAGTCCAGGCCTTAAGAAATTAATTAAAAGCCCATTGGACTTTAATTAATTAACATTGGATGTTAATTGGGCATTTGAGACCCATTAAGATTAGATTTAGAATCTAAGTCGTAAAGGCACATTAATAAAGTGTAATTATTTAATTTGGAATTAAATAAGAATTAGTATTGAATACAAATTAAATTGGATTTAAAATTGTAGTTCGATATAATTCAAGAATACGCACTTTGAGTACTTATTCTTAAAACGAGTTGGACTCACGCAAATCAAATCGTTGTTTGAACATTGGATGATCACTTAATTCAAAGATTAATTAGTTGGATTAGATTGATTAAATAACATGCTTTGTGTGAATACATGGATGTATTGTTTGAATAATGTATATCAGATGGATATTAGATGGGTGAGGGCAATTTTGGAAATTGTTGTAATAAATTTAGAATTTATTAAATTGGACCTGCGCGTCCAGCCTTTTGTTGGACAATTATGACCCACAGCGTCACTATTTGTAAAAGACATTGTGGTTTTTGTACAAATTAACTATGTGACAATGGAAATTGCATTTTATCATTTTTGTAATTAGATTACTTATATATATAAATGATAAAAGACCTTATGATTAGTTCCGGATTATAAGATAAGTGACAATATAAATCCACAAAGGTTTAATCATTAAATATCCCTAGTCGTAGTATTATCGAGATTGGACATCGATAATGCAGAATAGACTAGTATTGCACTTATGCATGTTATGGATGCGTAACATCATAGTTCTCATACATTTAAGTATTGGATACTTATGCAAGTGTGATAGGAGGTTGTGTTTACCGATGGTACGAAAACAGCTTCGCTCTAGATATACCCCGCAGAATCCCATTGGTAGTATGACTATGTGTCTATGGGAATCCGCTTCAAGGTAGGTGTATTTGGTCTTAACCTGAGACTTGCATCGCTAGTACTTGCGACAATCAATACGCTTTGGTTTTGGTCATCCGGGACTTTAAGAGGTTCTGTGTATGCCTCTTCTTGGTTTATTGAGAATCGTAGTGTATTGGGTGTGATGTCAAGACTGAAGTATCACTTCAGTCATATGGAGATGATGATCACGCATGGATACAGAACCGGTTCTCTATTATGTTGCAACTATCGGGATAATATGACAAGGTCATGATTATCCGATTATAGAGACTAGTTGTTTGTGATCCGATATATGCTTCGTACGGGGCAAACACGATTCCAACCTCAGGCCTTGCATGTGACATCAGATACTGGATCGCAATACTACGCATACTACGCCTGTTATAGAATATATATTCCCTTAAGAATATTTCTGGAGAATTGGGTAGGCACGGCGATTTGCTAGAAGCCAACCATGTCTCGTAAATCGGTAAAAATATGGTACGAGGTACGCACGTGTCCGGATAGTCCGACGACCGGATTTACTGCCAACATATCCAGGGATCTCATGGGTCGCTTCTCGAAGATTCACCGATGACGTATGACTCGAACATAATTAATCTATGATTAATTATAAGAGAGAGAAAATTAATCTAGGATTAATTACGGCGAGAATTTATCTGGGATAAAATTCAAATAAAAGAGAGAACGATTAATTTAGAATTAATCGATAAAATAATATATTCGATATATTAAATGAAATTAGATTTCATAACAATATTAAAATTGGATTTTAATTCGAGTGAACGAATTAATTTAGAATTACTTCGCGAGCGACTTTAATAGTAAATTTGCTAGGCATAATTATTTAATTAACTTTGATTTAATTACGTCACAACGGAAAATTCGTTGATTCGGAATTAACAAACCCGAGCCCGGAATGTGTTTGCGAGCCCACTCGGATTTTGAATTCAAGTGGGGCCAACACAAGTCACATCACTTGTCACTTTACTTGCCTTTTTGGTGATGAAATTTGGTGAGTTGGTGATGACTTACTAAACAGTCAAACTTGAAAAGTGAATGACATAATACCAAACATTTGGTATATCATTTTTTTATTTTGGAAATCGATTAACAAGTCAACATTTCACTCTCTTATTTGCTCTCCTATTCACGCCATTCTCTCCCTCTCTCACACTCTCTTTGGCCGAGAGTTACAAGAAGAAAACAATGGGATTTTGTTGCAAAATCTCCATTGTTAGCACATCAAGGAATCATACAAAGGTGTTAGGGAAACTTTTCCCATTGAGCTTGGAATCAAAGATCAAAGCTTGGAGCTTGATACACAACTTGGAGGAGCTTGGAACACTTTCAAAGAGAGCAAAAAAAATTTATTTACAACACATCCTACAACCGATCTTTGTAATTATAATTCCGCTATACTTCTTTTCGTATTCACAATATTTTATGCTTGAAATGATCTTGGTTTGACCTTAGAAACCCAACAATGGTATCAAAGCCTATTTTGAGCATGAATAAGGTTCCGTCAAAGTCTGTTCAACAGACTCCGTATGAAATATGGACATGTAAGAAACCGGGTTTCTCATTCCTGAAGATTTGGGGTTGCTGGGCATACGTCAAACGTTTGGATGGTACCAAACTTGAACCCAAATCGGATAAATGCCTATTTGTAGGATATCCTAGGGAAACCAAAGGATATTACTTCTGTCACCCACAAGAGAACAAAGTATTTTTTGCTCTACATGCGGTTTTCCTTGAGAAGGAATTCCTAAATGCAGTGGTAAGTGGGAGGAAAGTAAAACTCGATGAAAATCGGAGTGATACTGTTCCTGGCACAGAATCCTTAACGGAACATGAACAGTTCATTAGGGATGAGACTGTACCACAATCTTCGAATACACAAGAACCACATAGGTCGAAGAGAGTCAGAAAACAACCTGAGAGGTATGGGTTTCTGATCTCACCTAATGTAGATATTAATCTTATTGAGGAAGACGAACCGGCTACGTATGAGGAAGCGATACAAGGTATCGACTCCGGTTTATGGCAAGATGCCATGAAGTCCGAAATAGATTCCATGTACACCAACCAAGTTTGGACACTGGTTGATGTACCAGAAGGCGTAAAGCCTATTAGTTGCAAATCGGTCTTCAAGAAGAAGACCGACATAGATAACAACATACAAATGTACAAAGATAGGCTTGTAGCGAAAGGGTATCGTCAACGACATGGTGTCGATTACGATGAAAATTTTTCACCAGTTGCCATGATTAAACCCATTCGGATTGTGCTTGCTATTGCTTCATATTTCGATTACGAGATATGGCAGATGTACGTCAAAACCGCTTTTGTTAACAGAAACCTTTTGGAGGATGTTTATATGCAACATCCTGACGGTTTTTACGTACCTAAACATGCAGACAAGATTTGCAAGTTGAATCGATCCATTTATGGATTGAAGCAAACATCGCGTTCTTGGAACCAAAGTTTTGATGAGATCATAAAAGAATATGATTTCGTTCAAAACGAGGATGATCCTTGTGTATATAAGATGGTTAGTGGGAGCGCATTGATGAGTGGTATTTATATCACTATTTCCCACTCATTTAATCTAATATTTTGTATAGTTTCTTGAGTTTTGTGAATGTTTTGATGTGTTTTGTGTTATTTTGTAGATAAATAAAGTTTCAGGACATTCTGGAGGTGATTTGGAGTAAAACAGTGAAAATTGGTGAAAAAAGGGCATTTTGGTAATTTCCAGCGTCGCGCCGCCCAGACCTCCGCGTCGCGACGCCCAGAATGCGCCGAATCTGCTAACATGCGCCTGGTCAACGGTCAACGATTTGAGAAGTTTGACTTTGCTAAAATGCGACGTGCCACGTGTCACCATCACAACGAATCTGCTAACGTGCCCCGTGCCACGTGTCAACATCATATGCTGCCGACACTTTGACTTGACACGTGTCGCCTTGTCATCAGCCATGTCAGCGGTCAACGAGTCAACATGCCATGTGTCATGCCATGTCATCAGCCACGTCAAAAGGTCAACCAAGTCAACTTGACACCTCAGCATCAGCCAATCACCGCGTGACACGTGTCGCCACGTGTCGCAATCCTATTGTGCCGAAAATTGCAACACACGCCAACACACGCCAGCGCCATGTCATCGCCACGTCAGCGCCACGTCATCGCCACATCAGCATGACGTCATCAATGACGTCATCACAATAATTGAGTCTTAGCCGCCTTGACACGTGTCGCGTGAACAGTCAGCCGCCATGCCACGTGTCACCTTCTCAGCGTGCCACGTCGACAAACAGTGACAAATCCAGCGTCGCGACGCTGAGGTCCTTGGCGTCGCGACGCTGGAACAGTGAAAAATATTTCTATAAATTCTGCGCGAATTTCAGAATTTTAGAAACCTCTCTCTCTCTTGATTTCTCTCTCTAGAGAGAGTTTCTCTCTCTAGAATTTTTATTTTTATTTTTAGTTTTTTTTATTTATTTATTTGTAATTTATTTTAATTACCATTTGTAATAATAGTAATTTAATTTTTACTTTTTACTTTTTACAGTTTTTACTATTCATGAGAAAGTAATTTCCCAGCTAGGGTGAAAGGTAATTCTTTTACTGTTACTATTTAGATTAATCTCCCTTAAAAATAATATATTAACTATTTAAAATATTGACTTAATAAGGATACCGCTATATTGGTCGGTGGTATATTTATTTTCTATTGGTTTGAACCTGATTAATCAAGGATACCGCCAGATTGGTCGGTTGATAAATTTATTTTGGTACCGCCTTTATGGCTGGATTATGGACAAATATTACCGCCTATATGGCTGGTTGGATTTAATTGGACTTAATCAGGATACCGCCAGATTGGTCGGTTGGTTAAATAATATCACAAGTTTATATATTATTTTATGGGAGATATCTAAATTAGTAGTAGTAAAAGTAATTCCTTTTACCTTAGCATTTTATTTTATTGCAATTTACTTTTCAGTATTTACTTTTCAGCATTTTTACTTTATGTCTTTTACTTTTCAGTTATTAGTTCTAGTTATGTGTTGTAACTAATAGTTATCTGGGGTTGTAATGAATTTCAATATCACCAGTTTATAAGGGTTAGATTATAGTTTGGGTATTATAAAGATTTATTTATTGAGTCTTAATCTTAATGCTTTTTATTAATTGGCTATTAATAAAATTGATTAGGTAAACTTAAAATGAACTAGACATAGGGATTTTAGTTTAAGACCTTAGACTCAATAGCCCACGATCTTCCTTGAGGATAGATAACCCTTTCAATAGATTTCCTTACAGGATAGGAATATACCTGTCGGGCGAGGGTAGCCATAATTGGAACTTATCTTAATGAATCCAGATAATGTGGTTGACATAGGAATATGGTTCAATTGGGTTATACTGGGTATTTGTGTCTGACCATCGACAGATGCTTTCGCATAATTTCGTGTTCCAGGTTAATAAATCATTGTATTTCCTAACTATATAATAATCACTTCATCTTTATAATGATATTGGAATAAATCACAACCCTAGATCTTTGTGTCTTTTGTTATTTTCCTTAGTATTTTCTTTTGTCTTTTTATTTATTTATTTATTTTGCAAAGCCACATTCAACCAAACAAACAAACAATCTCTCTCATCTCCATTTAATTAGATATTTGTAAATAAATAGATTCAACAATTAATAACAAAAGTAGGAATTAAGTCCTCGTGGGATCGATATTTTTATACTACTTGAACGATACGTGCGCTTGCGTTATACGTGTGTGTTTACGCCGGTCACGCACTGACATTCATTGTCCTTTATGTCGATGATGTATTGCTTACTGGCAATGACATTCCCATGCTACAATCGGTGAAAGCTTGGCTTTCATTAAAATTCTCCATGAAGGATCTGGGAGAAACAGCCTTTATTCTAGGAATAAAGATCTACCGGGATAGATCTAGAAAGCTGCTTGGACTCTCCCAGAGCACATACATTGACAAAGTGTTGAAGAGATTCAACATGGAACAGTCTAAGAGGGAACTGTTGCCAGTGTCACATGGTGTCACTCTATCTAAGGACATGTGTCCTAAAACTCAAGATGAGAGAGACAACATGAGTCAGATAATGTTCGCCTCGGTAGTCGGATCAATCATGTATGTCATGATGTGTACGCGACTTGATATCTCGTATGCTTTGAGCTTGTGTAGTCACTATCAGGCCGATCCAGGTGATGGTCACTGGATGGCGGTTAAGAATATCCTTAAGTGTCTTAGATGAACTAATGATGCTTCTTAATCTATGGAGATGGAGAACTTGAGGTAACTGGGTTTACCGATGCAAGTTTCCAAACCGATAAAGATGACTGTAAGTCCCAATCTGGGTATATAATTTGTTTGAACAACGGAGCAGTAAGCTGGAAATCTTCCAAGCAAGAGACCATTACCGATTTAACAACATAAGCGAAGTACATTGCTGCAGCTGAAGCAGCAAAAGAGGCAGTTTGGATCCGTAAATTCCTAATTGGATTAGGAGTAGTTCCGTTAGCAACTGAGCTCGTTCCATTGTATTGTGACAATAACGGGGCTATAACACAGGCTGAGGAACCGCGGTCTCATCAACGATCCAAGCATGTTTTTTGACGTTTCCATCTGATTCGTGAGATCATACATCGTGGTGATGTGAAGATCGAGAAGGTCACATCAGAGGACAACATTACAGATGCGCTGACGAAAGCTATTCCTTAGCAAAGGTTTGAGCGACATGTACATAGTTCAGGTGTTAGATGCTTGAGTGACTGGCTATAGGCCAAGTGGGAGATTGTTGGACAATTATGACCCATAGCGTCACTATTTGTAAAAGACATTGTGGTTTTTGTACAAATTAACTATGTGACAATGGAAATTGCATTTTATCATTTTTGTAATTAGATTACTTATATATAAATGATAAAAGTCCTTATGATTAGTTCCAGATTATAAGATATGAGACAATATCAATCCACAAAGGTTTAATCATATTCAATATCCCTAGTCGTATTATTATCAAGACTGGACATCGATAATACAGAATAGACTAGTATTGCACTTGTGCGTGTTATGGAAGCGTAACAGCATAGTTCTAATATATTTAAGTATTGGATACTTATGCAAGTGTGATAGGAGGTTGTCTTTACCGATGGTACGGAAACAGCTTCGCTCTGGATAGACCCCACAGAATCCCATTGGTAGTATGACTATGTGTCTATGGGAATCCGCTTCAGGGTTGGTGTATTTGGTCTTAACCTGAGACTTGCATCGCTAGTACTTGAGACGATCAATACGCTTTGGTTTTGGTCGTCCGGGACTTTAACAAGTTCTGTATACGCCTCTTCTGGGTTTATTGAGAATTGTAGTGTATTGGGTGTGATGTCAAGACGAAAGTATCACTTCAGTCATATGGAGATGATGATCACGTAGGGATACAAAACCGGTTCTCTATTATGTTGCAACTATCGGGATAATATGACATGGTCATAATTATCCGATTATAGAGACTAGTTTCTTGTGATCCGATATATGCTTCGTACGGGGCAGACACTATTCCAGCCCCAGGCCTTGCATGTGACATCAGATACTGGATCGCAATACACAATACTACGTATACTACGCCTGTTATAAATTATATATTCCTTTAAGAATATTTCTGGAGAATTGGGTAGGTACGACGCTTTGCTAGAAGCCATGTTGGACAATTATGACCTATAGCGTCACTATTTGTACAGATCATGGTGTTGTTGTACAAATTAACTATGTGACAAAGGAGATTGCACTCTTATCATTTGTGATTAGATCACCTAGATGTATAAATGATAGGAGGTCCCTATGATTTGTTCCTAGACTGAGAATGATATGTGACAGTATCAGTCCACGAAGGATAAATCATTAAATATCCCTAGTCAGAGCATTGTCGAGATTGGACATCGACAAATGCGTAAAAGACTAGTATTACACTTGTGCGCGTTGTGAGGGCACAACGGCATAGTTCTCATATATTTGGGTATAGGATACTCATGCAAGTGTAATAGGAGGTTGTGTTTTACCGATGGTACGGGAAACAGCTTCGCTCTGGATAGACCCCATCGGAATTCCATTGGTAGTATGACTATGTGTCTATGGAAGTCCGAAATTAGGGTAGGTGTATTTGGTCTTAACCTGAGACTTGCACCGCTAATACTTGCGACAATCAATATACTTTGGTTGCGGTCATCCAGGGCTTTATAGGTTCTGTGTACGCCTATGCTGGGTATATTGAGAATCGTAGTGTGTTGGGTGTGATGTCAAGACGGATGTGTCACTCCAGTCATATTGAGATGATGGTCACGTAAGATACGGTACTAGTACTCTTAAGTACTGCAGTCATCGGGATAAAATGACAAGGTCATGTTTATCCGATTATAGAGATTAGTTACCAGACATCCGACATGTGCTTCGTACGGGGCAGACACAATTCCAGCGCCAGGCCTAACACGTGATCATCTGATACTGGACCGAAATACGCAATACTACGTATACTACGCCTGATATAGATCATTTATTCCTGTAAGGATATTTCTGGAGAATTGGGTAGGCATGGCGCTTTGCTAGAAGCCAACCTTGTCTTATAAATCGGTAAAACGTAGTACGAGGTACTTACGTGTTCGGATAGTCCCACGACTGAATTTACTGCCAATATTTCGGGGATCTCATGGGTCTCTTCCCAAGATTCACCGATGATGTATGAATCACACTCTAAATTAATCTGGGATTAATTAGATGAGAGAAAAAATTAATCTGGGATTAATTGCGGAGATATTTTATCTAGGATAAAATATCAATTAAAGAGAGATAACGATTATTTAGAATTAATCGATTAATTAATATATTTGATATATTAAATGAAATTGGATTTCGACGCGGAATTAAAATTAGATTTTATTTCGGGCGAACGAATTAATTTAGAATTAATTCGTTTGCGACGTGAATAGTGATTTCGCTTGGCGTAATCATTTCATTACGTCGCAACGGAAATTTCGTTAATTTGGAATTAGTGAACCCGAGCCCGAGATTATTTGTGAGCGCATTCGCATTTCGAATTCGATTACGGCACTCAAGTCAAATCAAACGTCAAATCGCTAGTCGCATCTAGCGTCACATCATTCGTCAATCAAGTGATGGATGTATTTCACTTTGAGTGATTGACGCCAGTCACTATTCACTGATTGATGGGAAGTGATGTGTGTAGTTGATGGAAGAGTGTTTAACACTCAATTGTGATGTTTGAAAGACATATACAAAGATTTTAATATTTGGTATTTGATTTTCAAATTTTTGATATATGTTTTTAGAAAACAAATACACAAATCACTTTACACATTTTCATCTCTCTCTCTCTCTTTCCTCTCTTCATCTACATGTTGGACAAAATGACCCATAGCGTCACTATTTGCACAGATCATTGTGTTGTTGTAGCAAATTAACTATGTGACAAGGAAATTGCACTCTCATCATTTGTGATTAGATCACCATAGATATATGAATGAAGAGAGGTCCCTATGATTAGTTCCTGGATTGAGATGATATGAGACAGTATCAGTCCACGAAGGATTAATCATTAAATATCCCTAGCCGTAGTATTATCGAGACTGGACATCGATAATGCGGTATAGGCTAGTATTGCACTTGTGTGCGTTGTGAGGGCACAACGGCATAGTTCTCATATATATAAGTATTGGATACTTGTGCAAGTGCGATAGGAGGTCGTGTTTCACCGATGGTACGGGAAACAGCTTCGCTCTGGATAGACCCTTCGGAATCCCATTGGTATTATGACTAGGTGTCTATGGGAGGCCGAAATCAAGGTAGGTGTGTATAGTCTTAACCTGAGACTTGCATCGCTAATACTTACGATAATCGATAGACTTTGGTCTTGGTGGTACAGGGCTTAACCGGTTCTGCGTACACCACTTCTGGGTTTATCAGAGAGTCGTAGTGTATTGGATGTGATGTCGAGACGGAAGTATCACTCCAGTCATAGTGGAGATGATGTCACGCAGGATACGGTATTAGTGCTCTTAAGTGATGCGCATCCAATCGTGATATTATGACCAGGTCATGAATATCCGATTATAGAGACTAGTTACCAGACATCCGATATGTGTTTTAGACGGGGCAGACACTTATCCAGCCCCAGCCCTAGCACGTGACTATCCGATACTGGACCGATATGCACAATACATTATATACTACGCTTGATACAGATCTTTGATATTCTTAATGGATATGTCCGGAGAATTAGGTAGACTTGGTGCTTTGCTAGGAGTCGACCTTGTCTCGTAAATCGGTAGAACGTAGTACTTGGTACGTACGTGATTCGGATACTCCGGCGACCGCATTTACTGCCAACTAATCCGGGGATCTCATGGGTCGCTTCCCGATAATCCACCGATGACGCACAACTTGCACTCTTGAATAATCTGGGATTATATAGATGAGAGAGAAAATTAATCTAGGATGATTAATTACGGAGATATTTTATCTAAGATAAAATATCGTCTAGAGAGAGATAACGATTAATTTGGAATTATCGGTAATTAATATATTCGATATATTAATCAAAATTAGATTTCGATGCGGAATTATTAGATTTTAATTCGGGCAAACGAGTTAATTTAGAATTAATTCGTTAGCGACGTAAATAATAATTTCGCTAGCCGCAATTATTCGATTGAATTAACGTCGCGACGTAAGCTCGGTATTTCGGAAATATCGAACCCGAACGCGTGAGTGCACGTGGGACCACTTTCATTTGGAAACGTGTGGGGCCCACATGACACATGTCATTCTAATGCATTGCATGTAGATAGTGTACAATGCACTCAATGTTATTGCATGTAGATATGTACAATGCACTCAATGTTATTGCATGGAAATGGAGTGTTTGACACTCTAAGCCATTGCATGTTTTGTGTCATAATTTTATTATTAATTTAATAATATTATGGCATAAATATAATTGATTTTTGGTAAATCATTTATAACTTAACACATTTTCTCTCAATTCTCTCTTCTCTCTCACGCAAACAAGAAGCTATTCTTCACTGGTTTTGAACCAGTTTTGGCGTCAACATAGGGAAGCAAGAGTGGTTTCTCATGGTGAGAAATCAAGTGCTAGCACACTCACAAGTCTTGCGAAGGTGGTAGGGAGGTTCGACCATGAGACGGGATCCATCCGACGAAGCTAGGAGCTCCGTTTCTACACTCACATTTCTGTTTTGCAGGGCAGTGGGCTGCTGCAGTGGGGTGAGCAAGGCAGTGCGTTTTTTGGCCTTCATTCGTCTCCAAATCGACTCAACCGATCAATGTGAGTATTCCGCTACCTCCGTTGATGTATTCACGCATTATTTCATGTCTTGATTTGATCTTGGGACCTTAGAATAATTCAACAATGGCATCAAGAGCTAATGTTGCAAGCATGAAAAATGTAGGGCTTAAAATTTGGGTAAATGTTTGTTGAGCATGATTTGAATAAATTGATTGTTTAAGTATGCTTATAACATGTTTAATTTCATTTTGGTTGGACTAATTTGATGAAAAATGATTTGGAATTATTTTCCCCAAAATTAATGCCATGGCCGAATGTCAATTGAATTTTGGGATCTTGGATTTTTTGATTTTTTAATTCATTTGATGAGTTAGAATCGATTAGGTTGATGTTAATTGGAATCGAATTGGATTGGATTTCGAATTGGACAAAATCCCCAAAATCTTACCTTGGCCGAATTGGTATATATGCCCTAATGTCTTGGTAAATTTTGATTTTGATAATTGGATGTATTGGAAATCATTCGGGATATGTATTTAATGTCGATTGCGGATTAATTGGATTGAAACCGAATTAGACATGAAATCACTCCCTTGGCCGAGACCTTTAAAGCATGTTAATGGGTTTGATTTTTCATTATGTGTGTTTGACATGTAATAATGAATTAAGTATGATTAATTGGACTAATTTAGTGTTTTGGAAATGTTGATTTAGTTGATTAATCATATAATGCACTTTTGTAATTAAATTGTGAAAATTGGATTTTTGGATTTAATTAATTGGGCCTAATTTTGGAAATTAGAATTTAAAGTTGTAATTGGGCCTATTGGGCTTGATTTATCAAGTTTGGTTTAGGCCAAATGGATTGGATCCAATTGGGCCCAAAACCTTGACCATAAAGCCCAAATGCGACTTAATGAACCTTTAAAGTTCAATTGGGCCTAATGGGCCAGATTGATTTATGGGCTTATGGGGTAAATCCCGGATTGGACTTTGGTTATCGGTTTGACCCGAGTTGACCAAAAGTCCACGCCTTAAGAAATCAATCAAAGCCCATTGGACTTTAATTGAATTGACGTTGGACGTTAATCGGTCTTTGAGACGCGTTACGATTAGATTTGGAATTTAAATCGTAAAAGGTTTATTAAATAAAAGTGTAATATTTAATTTGGAATTGAATAGTGAATTAGTATTAAATACATGTTAAATTAGATTTAATGATGTAGTTTAATTTAATTCATGAATTCGTACTTTAAGTACTTATTCGCAAAAACGAGTTTGACTCGAACAAAATCAAATCGTTGTTTGAACATTGGATGATCACTTAATTATCAGATTAATTAATTTGATTGATTGATTGATAGCATGCTTATGTGTGTGAATACATGGTTGTGTTGAATGAATAATGTATATCGGATGGATATTAGTCGGGTGGGCAATTTTAGAAATTGTTGTAATAAATTCGATTTATTAAATTGGACCTGCGTGTCCAGCCTTATCACCTTCTTTCTCTTTGTATTCTCTTCTCACATTCCCCTCTATGTATATGAGGTTTCTTTAGAAGTGTAGTGTAACGGGTAGAAGTAGTACAAGTGCTAGCTTGAGTGAGAAAGGGAGAGATTTGATCTAGGATCAATGTGTAAAGTATCCATCCGCATATCATTATTATTTATTTTCATACTCGCTTTTGTTATGTATTTAGAATGCATGTTTAAGGGTGTATGATGATGAGACCTTAACAAAGATAATTAAATTGGTAGCCAATTTGCACGCGAAAAACCCTCGTTAAATATCAAGCGTTTATTTTCCTTCCATTGAGTGATTCTTACTCAAGATCCGAGATTGGCAGGGGTTGTTGGCCAAAGTCAAGCCCTTGTCCGTCAAAGATGTGTTTTAATCACGAGGCTTTGTTTCATATCGGTGTCGTGTCCAAGTTGTGGTTTGTTGGCCAAAGTCAAGACCACTTCTTGTCCATTGACATTGATTACGAAGCTTCCATGTCAATGGGTCCGCGCTTGACTGGGATCACTAGGTTTGTTGTGCCAAAGCCAAGGCCTAGTTGATTCAGAGGAAATGGTTAGGGTATATATATTCGATATATAGGCATATATAAGATATATGTTGGGACTTGGATGTCCACCTACTGGATCTAGGAGTTGGATGGGATCCAATTGATCTTCGAGATCTACCTAGTTAATTATCATACAATTTGTTGGCCAAAGTCAAGATTGTGTGATATTTAACGGGATCCTAGCCCACTAGGAAACACGGTTTCCCGAGTACTCGACAGAGGGTTAGAGGCTCGACGAAAAATAGTGGGAGGCAAGTATTGAATTTGCAACATTCGTTCGAATACTCGCTAAACGCGCTCATCTATATTTTACTCGTCACATTAATCAAAGTATTAGTTGGACTAATATTTTATGTTGTTTTTTAAAATATTATAGTTGGACTATATAAAACTCATTCAATATATAGTTGATTTTATAATTGGATTATAGTAATCAATATAATTGAATTAAATGATAGTTGATTTTATAATTGGATTATAGTAATCAATATTAAAATTATAGTTGATTAAATAATTGGATTATTGTAATCATTATAATAAATAGTACCTTTATTAAATTGATTAAATAGTTGGACTATGAAATCAAGAAAGAATTTAAAAAGTTGAATATTTAAAATATATAATCCTTGGATTAAATGTTTTAAATGATTTAATTTTCAATTGGGAATTAATAATAGGTTAATTTATTTGATAAAATAACTTATTATGACTAAGCCCATTATTAAGCAAATAGTAGAGCATAAAGTCTTTGGAAGATTTATGTGATGATGACTTTAGTGCTTAATTAATATACTTATAATAAATCTATCTTTAGATTTAAAAGTATTAAGTTGCAATTAATTGACTATTCTAGTGGAGAAAAGTCAAAGTTTGCAATTGGGCATGTAGCACAAGGTGCACATCGTTTCGATATTCCGAAACCCAAGGCTTGGCCAAAGGTTTGTGAAATATTGAAAAGATAATTGACATATCCCATAGCGACTACCATTTGGATATGGAAGACACGAAGGAATTAAAGATAGGGCGAGGCTCTAACTTTAAAAATATTTGTCAAAGTTATGTTTACTACTAGTATTGAAATTGGATTTTAAATACTTAGTGTGGTACATAATACATATATGTATTGATGTTCAGAATCCGCTGTGAGCTGGATACTGGCTTCAAGCCGAGATTGCTCTGCGAATTGGAAACGGGACGAAAGTCGCTGTTTCGACCGTAGATACCTAAGTTTAGGAACTACCCTTTGGTATGTACTTAAATTAGGAAATGTTATAATGTAACTAGTTTGACTAGAGACATTATCTCTATATCAGTGTTTAATCCGATGCGGATAAAACCTTTATATTCTAGAACACTAAAGTGTTTCATTATATAAAGATGATACTGAGATAAATACATTGGATGTAAATAACATAATTTATATTTTGAATATAATAAAATCTCAAACATATAAAATGACAAATAAATAGCTTAAATTGATTTGATCAATGAGACTTATTTGTGGCATTGTTGTCTAGGACACAATTAAACAAGACTCGTATATCCACACTTTTGAAGAGTGGATACTAGGACTGATTTGACTATTCAAATAAGGTCTACGAATCTAGTTTATTAGGTTAAATACCTAAAATACTATTTACTTGGTAATAGTAAAAGGGCCACCGATCTGTTAGCCCTATTCATGGTGAATAAGTGGGCCCATATCTAGCTAGGCTAGATGTGAACATGAATATTTCGTGACCTTAACGGATGTAGCATCACGTTGTGGTTATGTGTTTCTTTTGAAGAACACAGATCGGAAACTTTTGAAGTTTCGACACGAAGAACAAACAGATCGGCTATAGTGTTATTCCGCCACGGTAAGACCGAAATGGAAAATACTTAAGCAGTAAGTTTCATATATAAATGAAAGAGTACGGTGTTCTTTCATGTGAGGACTCCTCCCGAGACACGTCAGTTAGACGGTGTGTCTGAACTAAAACCGAATTTTGTTGGACATGATAAGGTTTATCACGAGTCGCTCTGAGCTACTATTTCCTTCTACAGGATATGTATTAACAGTGCAAAACTTATTTAGAATAAGGTTCCATGAAAATCTGTTTGACAGATGTCATATAGGATATGAACAGGGAAGAAACGAGGTTTCTCATTCCTGATAATTTGGGTATGCCAGGCATAGCGTTTGGATGATACCAAACTAAGGACCCAAATTGGATAAGTGCCAATATAGGTTATCCTAAGGGAAACCTTAAGTATAGTACTTATAAATCCCACATGAGAACAATGTGATTGTTGCTCACCATGCGGTTTTCCTGAGAGAAATACCGATATGCAGTGGTCAGTGGGAGGATAGTGATACTCGATGAAAATCGGAGTAATACTGTTCAAGGCACGAAGTCCTTAATGGAACACAAATAGTTCATCTATGATGAAACTATATACCATTAACCTTCAAATACACAAAACTCGTAGATCGGATAGAGTCAGAAAACAACCTAGGGTATGGGTTTCTGATCTAACCTCATAAAGATGTCAATCTTATGGAGGTGTACCATCCGACTACGTTTTGAGGAAGTGATACGAGGTATCGACTCCCTGTTATGGCAAAGTGCCATGAATCCGAAATGGATTCCATGTATAACAACTATTTTGGATACTAGTTGTTGTACCACAAGGCATTGTGCCTATGGTACGTTAAACGTCTTCAAGGAAGACATACATGGAAGGCAACATACCAACGTACAAAGCTAGGCTTTTGACGAAAAAGGTATCGTTATCAACATTGTGTTAATAACGGTTCAACCTTTTACCTGTTGCCATGGTAAATCCATTTTGAAGATGCTTGTTGATAACTGTATATTTCATTTATGAAATATGTCAGTTACAAATCAAAATCGCTTTCCTGAAAAGGAAACCTTTTGGAGGATGTTTACAACATCCTGACGATTTTGTATAACCGACAAACAAGGTTTGCGGGTTATTCGATCCATGTTTGGATCAATGCAAGCATAAGGTTCTTGGAACTGACGTTTTGAAATAATCATAATGGTTTATGATTTGACTCAAAACGAAATAATTCTTGTGTATATAAGGAGGTTAGTGGGAGAGCGCACTGACAGTGAAATTCCCATAAAACAATTGGTGAAAGCTTGCTTTCATAGATATTCTTTCAATAGAAATTCTCCGTAGAATTCTGGGGAGTAACAACCTTTATTCAAGGAATAAAGATCTACTGGGATAGATTTGGAGTTGTTAACACTCTCTGGGAAATTGTACATTTA
Organism: Zanthoxylum bungeanum; assembly: GCA_019454045.1. Classification (NCBI taxonomy): domain Eukaryota; kingdom Viridiplantae; phylum Streptophyta; class Magnoliopsida; order Sapindales; family Rutaceae; genus Zanthoxylum; species Zanthoxylum bungeanum. Next base: position 40,165 of record SKCR01019299.1, on the reverse strand, counting down.
AAATGTACTTGTATTGGTGTCTCATACGCTTCGAGCATATGGAGTCACAATCGGGTCAATCCAAGTGATAGTCACTGGATTGAAGTTAAGAACATCTGTTAGTATCTCTGAGAACTAAAGATGCTATCTTTTACTATGGAGAAGGAGAACTTGAAGTGACTGGGATCACTGCAGCAAGTTTCCAAACGATTAAATACTACGGTACTATAAAGTTTGAACACCGGGACAGTGAGCTGGAAATCTTCCAAGCAAGATAACTGTTGCCGAATAAACAACAAGCGGATTATTGCTGCAGCTGAGGCAGCAATAGAAGTCTTTTGGGTCGAAAGTAAATCTAATTAGATTAGATATAAGTTCTGTTAGCAGCTGAGCTAGGCGTCAGCACAGGCTAAGAATTAAAGGTCTCATCGACGATCCAGATATATACTTCTATATCATCTGATTCGTTCGGATCATACATCGTGGCGATGTGATGATCGTATAAATCGCGTCAAACGATAATCGAACAAATCCGCTGACGAAAACTTTTCCTCAGCAATTTGAGCGAACAGTACATAGTTCGGGTGTGGGACACTTGAGTGACTGGCTATGTGCCAAGTGGGAGATTGTTGGACAAAATGACCCATAGCGTCACTATTTGCACAGATCATTGTGTTGTTGTAGCAAATTAACTATGTGACAAGGAAATTGCACTCTCATCATTTGTGATTAGATCACCATAGATATATAAATGAAGAGAGGTCCCTATGATTAGTTCCTGGATTGAGATGATATGAGACAGTATCAGTCCACGAAGGATTAATCATTAAATATCCCTAGCCGTAGTATTATCGAGACTGGACATCGATAATGCGGAATAGGCTAGTATTGCACTTGTGTGCGTTGTGAGGGCACAACGGCATAGTTCTCATATATATAAGTATTGGATACTTGTGCAAGTGCGATAGGAGGTCGTGTTTCACCGATGGTACGGGAAACAGCTTCGCTCTGGATAGACCCTTCGGAATCCCATTGGTATTATGACTAGGTGTCTATGGGAGGCCGAAATCAAGGTAGGTGTGTATAGTCTTAACCTGAGACTTGCATCGCTAATACTTACGATAATCGATAGACTTTGGTCTTGGTGGTACAGGGCTTTAACCGGTTCTGCGTACACCACTTCTGGGTTTATCAGAGAGTCGTAGTGTATTGGATGTGATGTCGAGACGGAAGTATCACTCCAGTCATAGTGGAGATGATGTCACGCAGGATACGGTATTAGTGCTCTTAAGTGATGCGCATCCAATCGTGATATTATGACCAGGTCATGAATATCCGATTATAGAGACTAGTTACCAGACATCCGATATGTGTTTCGGACGGGGCAGACACTTATCCAGCCCAGCCCTAGCACGTGACTATCCGATACTGGACCGATATGCACAATACATTAGTATACTACGCTTGATACAGATCTTTGATATTCTTTAATGGATATGTCCGGAGAATTAGGTAGACTTGGTGCTTTGCTAGGAGTCGACCTTGTCTCGTAAATCGGTAGAACGTAGTACTTGGTACGTACGTGATTCGGATACTCCGACGACCGTATTTACTGCCAACTATCCGGGGATCTCATGGGTCGCTTCCCGATAATCCACCGATGACGCACAACTTGCACTCTTGAATAATCTGGGATTATATAGAAGAGAGAGAAAATTAATCTAGGATTAATTACGGAGATATTTTATCTAGGATAAAATATCGTCTAGAGAGAGATAACGATTAATTTGGAATTAATCGGTAAATTAATATATTCGATATATTAATCAAAATTAGATTTCGACGCGGAATTAAAATTAGATTTTAATTCGGGCAAACGAGTTAATTTAGAAGAATTAATTCGTTAGCGACGTAAATAATAATTTCGCTAGCCGCAATTATTCGATTGAATTAACGTCGCGACGTAAGCTCGGTATTTCGGAAATATCGAACCCGAACGCGTGAGTGCACGTGGGACCACTTTCATTTGGAAACGTGTGGGGCCCACATGACACATGTCATTCTATATGCATTGCATATAGATAGTGTACAATGCACTCATGTTATTGCATGTATTGTGTACAATGCACTCAATGTTATTGCATGGAAATGAGTGTTTGACACTCTAAGCCTTGCATGTTTTGTGTCATAATTTTATTATTAATTTAATAAATATTATGGCATAAATATAATTGATTTTTGGTAAATCATTTAATAATAACTTAACACATTTTCTCTCTCAAATTCTCTCATCTCTCTCACGCAAACAAGAAGCTATTCTTCACTGGTTTTGAACCAGTTTTGGCGTGAACATAGGGAAGCAAGAGTGGTTTCTCATGGTGAGAAATCAAGTGCTAGCACACTCACAAGTCTTGCGAAGGTGGTAGGGAGGTTCGACCATGAGACGGGATCCATCCGACGAAGCTAGGAGCTCCGTTTCTTCACTCAAATTTCTGTTTTGCAGGGCAGTGGACTGCTGCAGTGGGCGTGAGCAAGGCAGTGCGTTTTTTGGCCTTCATTCGTCTCCAAATCGACTCACACCGATCAATGTGAGTATTCCGCTACCTCCGTTGATGTATTCACGCATTATTTCATGTCTTGTTTGATCTCTTGGACCTTAGAATAATTCAACACTACACGCCCAAGGGCTGAAAAATACTTACTGGGTTTTGGTCTAAAAACCGTGAGATGGGAAGCAAAGTGTGGGAATTTGTGGCAAATTCTCAAGAAGTAGCACTCCGAGAGACATGCGAAGGTGATAGGGAAGTCACTCATGAGCCGGGAATCGTTTGACAAGCTTGGAGCTTGACGAATATGATCCAACCGTGGCCGAAATAAGTGAGGCAGTAGCAGCTCACTGCCAGCATGTATCAGTGGGCAAAATCAGATGTTTTGTCGTCAATGCATCGCTCAAAACCGATCGATGTGAGTATTCCGCAACTTCGTTGATTTGTATTCGCACTTATTTCATGCTTGTTTATGATCTTGGACCTTATAGAAACCAACAATGGCATCTAGAGCAAGGTGAGCATGAAATTTGATTTAGGGTTAAAATTTGGGTAAAACGATTTTGTGCATGATTTTGTGAAATTGGATGACTGAATATGCTTAGTTGTGTTTTAATTAAGATTGATTGGATCAATTTGATCAAATTTTGTTTGGAACAAAATTTACCCAAAATATTAGGCTTGGCCGAATACACTAGCCCTAAATGTCTTGGTGATTTTTTGTTTTTTGATTCATTGTATGAGTTGAAACATCGGGAAATGTTGATTGCGGATTTAATTTGATTGAAACCGAATTGATTTGGAAAATCCCATTTTGCCGAGACTTAAGCATGTAATTATGGGTTTGATTTTTGATGAAATGTGTTGGACATGTTTTGTTGTAATTGAGCATGATTAATTGTATAAATTAATATTTTGGAAATATTGATTTGGATGATTAATTGTGTTATACACTTTAGTGTCTTTAAATTGAGAATTTGGAATTTTCGTGATTTAATTATGTTGGGCCTAATTTTGGAAATTGGTCTTTAAAGTTGTTATTGGGCTTATTGGGATTGGTTGTACAAAGTTAGGTTTAGGCCAAATGGATTGGATCCAATTGGGCCCAAAACCGCATCCATAAAGCCAAATGCGACTTAATGGACCTTTAAAGTTTAATTGGGCCTAATGGGCCTAAATTGATTTCTAGGCTTATGGGGTAATTCCCGGATTGGATTTTGGTTATTCGGTTTGACCCGAGTTGACCAAAAGTCCACGCCTTAAGAAATTAATTAAAAGCCCATTGGACTTTAATTAAATTAATGTTGGTAGTTAATCGGCTTTGAGACCCGTAACGATTAAATTTGAAATTAAAGTTGTAAAAGGTGTTCGTATAAAGTGTAGTATTTAATTTGGAATTAAATAGCGAATTAGTATTAAATTCAAATTGAATTGGATTTAATTTTGTAGTTTAATTTAAATTGAGAATTCGTACTTTGAGTACTTATTCGCAAAACGAGTTTGACTCGAGCAAAATCAAATCGTTGTTTGAACATTGGATGATCACTAATTATCAGATTAATTAATTTGATTAGATTGATTGATAACATGCTTGTGTGAATACATGGTTACGATGCATGAATAATGTATATCAGATGGATATTAGATGGGTGGGACAATTTTAGAAATTGTTGTAATAAATTTGATTGATTAATTGGACCTGCGTGTCCAGCCTTATACCTCCATATTCTTTGTATTCTCTTCTCACCTATTCCCCTCAATGTAAATGAGGTTTCTTTAGAAGTGTAGTGTAACAGGTAGAAGCAAATACTTGTGCTAGCGGGAAAGAGAAAGGGAGAGATTTGATCTAGGATCATTGTGTAAAATATCCATCCGCAAATCATTATTATTTTATTATACGCGCTTTATTATGTGTTTAGAATGCATGTTTAAGGGTGTATGATGATGAGACCTTAACAAAGATAATAAATTGGTTGCCAATTTGCACTCGAAAAACCCTCGCAAAATATTAAGCGTTTTTCCTTCCATTGAGTGATTCTCACTCAAGATCCGAGACTGGCATTGGCTTGTTGGCCAATGTCAAGGCCTTTGTCCGTCGAGCATGTGTTTGAATCACGAAGGCTTTGTTCCACATTGGTGTCTTGTCCAAGTTGTGGTTTGTTGGCCAAAGTCAAGACCACTTCTTGTCCATCGACATTGATTACGAAGCTTTCCATGGTCAATGGGTCGCGCTTAACTGGGATCACTAAGTTTGTTGTGCCAAAGCCAAGGCTTAGTTTATGCAGATGAAATACATTGGATGTATTGGCATATATAAGATATATGTTTCGGACTTGGATGTCCCCCTTGTTAGTGTTCCTAGAACATGCCAAGGATCTAATAAGCATGTAAAGGTGTTCATAAATTCAAAATAAGTTGCGGAATATACTTACAATGAATGGATTTGAGCTTTAAAATTTTGAGAAGAGATCTCCAAGATCCAAGCTTTAAGTGATGATTCCAACTCTTGAAGTAGTTTCCCTATCACCTTAGTTGATTTCTCCAAGTGCTAGCTTTGTTGATTTTGCCACAAAATCAAAGAGAAGGTGGAAGGCCATTCACGCCCAAGCTTGAGAGTATTAAGGTTTTTATTTTGTTCAAAGTGTGTCAAGTGTGATGCATACACAAATGAGAGAGAGAGAAGGGTTTTGGTAAAAGACAATTTACCATTTTCACCTAAACAAGGTGGTTGGGTAAATGGTTTTGCCAAAACCATTCCAAGGTGGTTGAAAAGTTGATGGTATGGCATAAATGCCAACCACTCTCCCAACTAGCACATTTAAAGTGGGCCCCACATTTGAATTCAAAATTCAAATGTCTCTACGAACATTTTCCGCGGCTCAGATCCGTTTAATCTGATTAAACGAATTCTCATCACTAAAATATTAAATCTAGTTTAATTAAATAACGATCCCTCACAAATATATTACGAATATCGTCTACGAATTAATTCTAAATTAATTCGTTCGTTCATATTAAAGTCTGACTTTAATTTCGTAATGAAATCCAATTTTATATTAATATATCCGATATATTAATTTTAGCACATACTAATAAATAAAATAGAAAAAAATCAAATTTACTATTAAATTTATTTTACCGATTAATTCCAAATTAACCGCGTTCTCTCTCTTCCGAACACATTTAATCCCAGATTAAATAATACCTCAATTAATCCCATTTTAATTTTCTCTCTCTTAATTAATCCCAGATTAATTCTCTCTCTTAATTAATCCCAGATTAATTCTAATTAAATCAACTGTCATCGGTGAATCTTTGGGAAGCGACCCAAGAGATCCCTGGATATGTTGGCAGTAAATACGGTCATCAGATTATCCGAATAAGTGCGTACCTCGTACCACGTGCTTACCGATTTACAAGACATGGTTGGCTTCTAGCAAAGCACCATGCCTACCCAATTCTCCAGAAATATTCTTACTGGAATATGTAATCTATGTCAGGCGTAGTATACGTAGTATTGCGTATTGCGATCCAGAATCGGATTGTCACGTACTAGGCCTGGGGCTGGAATGTGTCTGCCCCATACGAAGCACATGTCGGATGTCCTGGTAACTAGTCTCTATAATCGGACATACATGACCTAGTCATAAATTCCCGATGACTGCAGTACTTAAGAGCACTAGTACCGTATCCTACGTGACATCATCTCCACTATGACTGGAGTGATACTTCCGTCTTGACATCACACCCAATACACTACGATTCTCGATATACCCACCAAAGGCGTACACTGAACCGGTTAAAGCCCTGGACGACCAAAACCAAAGCATATTGATTGTCGCAAGTATTAGCGATGCAAGTCTCAGGTTAAGACCAAATACACCTACCCTGATATCGGACTTCCATAGACACATAGTCATACTACCAATGGAATTCGAGGGGTCTATCCAGAGCGAAGCTGTTTCCGCACCATCGGTAGGTAAACACAACCTCCTATCACACTTGCATAAGTATCCAATACTTAAATATATGAGAATTATGTCGTTGTGCTCCCACAACCCGCGCACAAGTGCAATACTAGTCTATTCCACATTATCGATGTCCAGTCTCGATAATACTACGACTAGGGATATTTAATGATTAATCATTCGAGGACTGATACTGTCTAATATTCATCTCAATCCAGGAACTAATCATAGGGACCTCCTATCATTTATACATCTAGGTGATCTAATCACAAATTATAAGAGCGCAATCTCCTTGTCACATAGTTAATTTGTACAACAACACCATGATATGTACAAATAGTGATGCTATGGGTCATAACTGACCAACAATCTCCCACTTGGCCTATAGCCTGTCACTCGAGTGTCTTACACCCGAACTATGTACGGTTCGTTCAAACTGCTGAGGAAAGGCTTTTGTCAGCGGATTTGTATGATTATCATCTGATGCAATTTATACGATCATCACATCGTCACGATGTATGATCCGAACGAATCAGATAAATAGTCGAAGTATTTATCTGGATCGTTGATGAGACCATTAATTCTTTAGCATGTGCTGACGCCTAGCTCAGCTGCTAGTAGAACTATATATAATCTAATTAGATTTATCATCGACCCAAATGGCTTATTGCTGCCTCAGCAGCAGCAGCAATAACCCGCATTTGTTGTTTATTCGGTAACAGTATTCTTGCTTGGAAGATTTCCAGCTCACTGTTCCGTTATTCAAACTGTATAGTACCGTTGTTTTTATCGGTTAGGAAACTTTAGCAGTGATCCCAGTCACTTCAAGTTCTCCTTCTCCATAGTTTAAGATATCATCATCATTTCTCTAATATACTAACGGATGTTCTTAATATCAATCCAGTGACTATCACTTGGATTGACCTGTTTGTGACTCCATATGCTCAAAGCGTATGAGACACCAGGTCATGTACATTTTTCAATGTATGAGTTCTCGGAGAGTGTTAACAACTTTAAATCTATCCCAATAGATCTTTATTCCTAGAATAAAGGTTGTTTCTCCCAAGAATTCTACGAAGAATTTTTCATGAAAGCCAAGCTTTCACCGATTGTAATATGGGAATATCATTTCCAAGAAATGACATATCATCATTATTTAGGACAGTCACTTTCAGTGCGCTCCCACTAACCTCCTTATATACACAAGAATCATATTCGTTTTGAATCAAATCATACACCATTATGATTACATCAAAACGATAGTTCCAAGAACCCAATGTTACTTCTATCCATACATGGATCGAATAACTGCAAATCTTATTTGCTAGGTTTGGTACGACAAAACCGTCAAGATGTTATAAACATCCTCCAAAAAGGTTTCCGTTTAAAGAAAATGATTTTGACGTTCAACTGCCATATTTCATGAATGAATCATGCAGCATCAGCAAGCATTATCCAAATGGATTTATCCATGGCAACAGGTAAAAGGTTTCAATGTAATCAACACAATGTTGATAACGATACCTTTCCACTACAAGCCTAGCTTAGTAAGTTGGTATGCTACCATCCACGTATGTCTTGCTTGAAGACTTATATAGTACCAATAGGCACAATGCCTTGTGGTACAACAACTAGTGTTCAAACATAGTTGATATACATGGAATACATTTCGGACTCATGGCACTTTGCCATAATAGGGAGTCGATATCTTGTATCACTTCCTCATACGTAGTCAGTTGGTATTTCTCAAAAGATTGACATCTTTATGAGGTGAGATCAGAAACCCATACCCCAGGTTATTTTCTGACTCTCTCTGATCTACGCGGTTCTTATGTATTCGAAGATTACTGGTATAGTTTCATCCATGATGATAACTGTTCGTGTTCCATTAAGGACTTGGTGCCTTGAACAGTATAACTCTGATTTTCATCGAGTTTTACTATCATCCCACTTACCACTGCATATCGGTATTCCTTTTAGGAAAACCGCATGGTGAGAAACAATTACATTGTTCTCAAGTGAGTTGTATAAGTACTATACTTTGGTTTCCCTAGGATAACCTACAATTGGCACTTATCCAATTTGGGTTCTTGTTTGGTATCATCCAAACATATGCTTAGCATTCCCAAATCAACAGGAATGAGAAAACCTGGTTTCTTTCCTGTTCATATCTAATATGAAGTCTCGTCAAACAGATTTTCATGGAATCTTATTGAAAATAAGTATTGCACTGTTAATGCTTATCCTTTGAAGGAAAATGGTAGCTCAGAGCGACTCATGATTAACCTATCATGTCCAACAAATTTGGTTTCTCCGTTCGGACACACCATCAAACTGACGTGTTCCGGGAGGAGTCCTCATTGAAAGAATACTATACTCTTTCAAATATTTGAGAAACTTATTGCTTAAGTATTTTCATCATGGTCAAACCGTGATGTTTTAATACTTTAGCCGATCTGTTTGTCTATTTCGTGTCGAAACTCTAAAAGTTTCTGATTTATGTTCTTCAAAATAAACACAACCATAACGCGATGCCACATCCGTAAAGGTCACGAAATATTCATATCCACCTCTAGCCTAGCTAGACATGGGCCCACTTACGTCACTAAAACAAGGCTAATAGATCGGTGGAACTTACACTTTTACCAAGTAAACGGTATTTTAGGTACTCTACCTAATAAACTAGATTCGTAGACATTATTTGAATGGAATCAAATCCGTCCTAGTATCCACCTCTTCAAAAGTGTGGATATACGAGTCTTGTTTAATTGTGTCCCAGACAACACTGCCACAAATAAGTCTCATCTGATCAAATCAGTTTGAGCTATTTGTTTGTCATGTTATATGTTTGAGATTTATTTATATTCAAAATATAAATACTGTTATTCACATATAATGTGTTTATCGAAATATCATCTTTATAAAAATAAAACACTTTAGTGTTCTAGAATATAAAGGTATACTCGCAACGAGTTGTACTCGATATAGAGATAATATCTCTAGTCAAACTAGTTACATTACAACAGTTTCCTAATTTAAGTACACACCCGAAGGGTAGTTCCGAAACTTAGGTATCTATGGTAAAACAGTGACTTTCGTCCCGTTTCCTATTCGCAGATTAATCTCAATTGAAGTCAGTATCCTGCTCATAGCAGATTCAGCACATCAATGCATATTTATGTATCACACTTAGTATTTAAAATCCAATTTTAATACTAGTAGTGAACATATTTATGACAAACATATTTGAAGTCAGAGCCTTGCCCTTCTTCAATTCCTTCATGTCTGCTTTGTCCATACGGCAGTCACGCTTCAGTGATCTCATTTGCAACAGTTTAAGCAGACATCTAGGGATATGTCATTTGTCTTCCTAGAAGACAGTAATGATTTTGCCTTTGCCCTTTTTCACATTCCAGAAGTCTTTGGCCAAGCCTTGGCCTTCTAGAATATTGAAGTAAGATGCGCCTTGCGCTACTTGCCTTATTGCAAACTTTGGCTTTGTCTCCTTGAGAATGGCCATTAACTCTCCAAGAGTTATTAATTGCAATTTAATACTTCTAAGATCTAAGAATAGATCTATGAAGATCCTTCAATTTCTTCATCATACTTTAAGGATCTAATCCTTAGTTCTGATTAAGAAATTAAGGAGTCTTTATGGCAAGCATAATGGATTTAAACATTAAAGTTATCATCACATGAATCTTCCAAAGATCATGCTCTACTATTTGCTTAACTCACTCCGAGCTTAGGCCTAAGATGTTATTTTATCAAATAAAGTAACTTCTTAGTTTCAGGACTATCCTGAAATTTATTCCCAATTTGAAAATTAAAGTCGTCTAAACATTTTTCCCTAGGATAATATTTTAAACACTAATCTTTCAATTTAATCTTGATTCTAATAGTCTAACTATTTAATCAACGATTTCAGGTACAATCTAATGTAATGATTACTATAGTCTAACTATATAACTTATTACAATTTTATTGGTTAAAATCAAATATATATTGATTACTATAATCCAATTATATAATCATTATAAATGATTGGTAAATCCAAATATATTGATTACTATAATCCAATTATATAATCAACTATAATTGAAGGGTAAAATTCAAATATATATTGATTACTATAATCCAATTATATAATCAACTATAAATGAAGTAGTTTGAATACAGTCTAACTGTTAAATTAAAACAACTATTAAATATTAGTCAAACTAATATTTAATTTATTTGACGAATGATTTTTGATTGAGCGCGTATGGTAAGTATCTAAACGAATATTGCAAATTTAATTCTTGCCTCCCACTATTTTTCGGCGAGCCTCTAACCCCCTGTGGAGTACTCGGGAAACCTAGTTCCTAGTGGGCTAGGATCCCGTTAAATACACACAATCTTGACTTTGACCAAAAAATTGTATGATACTTAACTAGGTAGATCTCTAAGATCAATTGGATCCATCCAATTCCTAGATCCAGTAGGTGGACATCCAAGTTCGAAACATATATCTTATATATGCCAATATATCAAATATATTACCTAACCTTTTTCCTCTGAATCAACTAAGCCTTGGCTTTGGCACAACAAACTTAATGATCCCAGTTAAGCGGAACCCATTGACATGGAAAGCTTCGTAATCAATGTCGATGGACAAGAAGTGATCTTGACTTTGGCCAACAAATCACGACTTGGACAAGACACCGATATGGAACAAAACTCTCATGATTCAAACACATCCTCAATTGACAAAGGTCTTGACTTTGGCCAACAAACCAATGCCAACTTTGGATCTTGAGTAAGAATCACTCAACGGAAGGAAAAACACTTAATATGTTTTGAGGGTTTTTTGCGTGCAAATTGGCAACCAATTTATTATCTTTGATTAGGTCTCATCATCATACACCCTTAAACATGCATTCTAAACACATAATAAAGCGCGTATAAATAAATAAATTAATAATGATATGCGGATGGATATCTCACAAATTGTTCCTAGAACAAATCACTCACTTTCCTCTCCCCGACTAGAACTATTCTAATTCTACCCAATTACAAAATACAATAAAGAAACCTCATTTACATTGAGGGGAATAGGTGAGAAGAGAAATACAATGAGAGATGAGATAAAAGGCTGGACACGTAGGTCCAATTTAATAAATTCTAAACTTATTACAACAATTTCCAAAACTGCCCTTGCCCTTCTAATATCCATCTGATATACATTATTCATACAACACATTCATGTAGTCATACAAATCATGTTATTCAATCAATCTAATCCAATTAATTAATCTTTGAATTAATGACCATCCAATGTTTAAATAACGATTTGATTTGCACGAGTCAAACTCGTTTAAGAATAAATACTCAAAGTAAGTATTCTTGAATCATATTGAACTACAACTTTAAATCCAATTTATTTGTATTCAATACTAATTCCAATTTAATTCCAAATTAAATATTTACACTTATAAGCCTTAAAGACTTGGATTCCAAATCCAATCTTAATGGGTCTCAAAGGCCCAATAACATCCAATGTCATTTCAATTAAAGTCTAATGGGCTTTTAATTGATTCTTAAGGCATGGGCTTTGGCCATAATGGATCAAACCCAAAATGCCAAAGCCCAATAGGAATCACCATATTGCCAATAAATCAATTTAGGCCCAATTAAATTCTTTAAAGGGCCAAGTGATGTATTTGGACTTTATGGAATTGGTTTTGGGCCCAATTGGATCCAATCCAAAAGTCCAAAACCAAACTTAGTCAAACCAAGCCCATTAAGCCCAAATACACACTTTTAGCCCAATTCATAATTAAAGGCTTATTAACATAATTATAATATTCTAAATATCACAATTATTTTAATTAAAGTGTATTAGCCATGATTAATTAATTAAACTCAATATTTCCAAAATACCAATTAACTTAATTAATCATGCTTAATCCATCAATTCATGCTCAACACAAATTGAAGCCAAAATACATCATTTCATGCTCAACACAAATTGAATCCTAAATTCATCATTTCATGCTCAACATGCTCTTTGATTTTAACATAAACATTATTGACTTTGATTCTAATCTAATCAAACCAACAATCAAGATTTAAACATGCATTTAAACACATCATTTTATACTACAAAAATCAAAAAATCTGCAGTGGACTGCACTGTATATTCGGCCACCTTAAGGAATTATAAAAATTTTGATCCAATCAATTTTTCTCAAATCTAATCATGCACAACTCTAAGTTAACATATTATAAGCATGCTCAAAGCATCAATTTGAAAGAATCATGCTCAAAACATAAAAGCCCCAAATTTTAGTCTCATGAACCCTAAAATTTTCATGCTTAAAATTGGCTCTTGATACCATTGTTAGTGTTCCTAGAACATGCCAAGGATCTAATAAGCATGTAAAGGTGTTCATAAATTCAAAATAAGTTGCGGAATATACTTATTCAATGAACGGATTTGAGCTTTAAAATTTTGAGAAGAGATCTCCAAGATCCAAGCTTTAAGTGATGATTCCAACTCTTGAAGTAGTTTCCCTATCACCTTAGTTGATTTCTCCAAGTGCTAGCTTTGTTGATTTTGCCACAAAATCAAAGAGAAGGTGGAAGGCCATTCACGCCCAAGCTTTGGTTTTTCTTTTGTTCAAAGTGTGTCAAGTGTGATGCATACACAAATGAGAGAGAGAGAAGGGTTTTGGTAAAAGCCAATTTACCATTTTCACCTAAACAAGGTGGTTGGGTAAATGGTTTTGCCAAAACCATTCCAAGGTGGTTGAAAAGTGGATGGTATGGCATAAATGCCAACCACTCTCCCAACTACCACATTTAAAGTGGGCCCCACATTTGAATTCAAAATTCAAATGTGTCTACGAACATTTTCCGCGGCTCGGATCCGTTTAATCCGATTAAACGAATTCTCATCGCTAAATAATTAAATCTAGTTTAATTAAATAACAATGCCTCGCAAATATATTACGAATGTCGTCTACGAATTAATTCTAAATTAATTCGTTCGTTCATATTAAAGTCTGACTTTAATTTCGTAATGAAATCCAATTCATATTAATATATCTGATATATTAATTTTAGCCTATACTAATAAATAAAATAGAAAAATCAAATTTAACTATTAAATTTATTTTACCGATTAATTCCAAATTAATCGCGTTCTCTCTCTTCCGAACACATTTAATCCCAGATTTAATAATACCTCAATTAATCCCAGATTAATTTTCTCTCTCTTAATTAATCCCAGATTAATTCTCTCTCTTAATTAATCCCAAATTAATTCTAATTAAATCAACTGTCATCTGTGAATCTTTGGGAAGGGACCCAAGAGATCCCTGGATATGTTGGCAGTAAATACGGTCATCGGATTATCCGAATACGTGCGTACCTCGTATCACGTGCTTACCGATTTACAAGACATGTTTGGCTTCTAGCAAAGCACCATGCCTACCCAATTCTCCAGAAATATTCTTACTGGAATATATAATCTATGTCAGGCGTAGTATACGTAGTATTGCGTATTGCGATCCAGTATCGGATTGTCACTTGCTAGGCCTGGGGCTGGAATGTGTCTGCCCCGTACGAAGCACATGTCGGATGTCTGGTAACTAGTCTCTATAATCGGACATACATGACCTAGTCGTAATATCCCGATGACTGCAGTACTTAAGAGCACTAGTACCGTATCCTACGTGACATCATCTCCACTATGACTGGAGTGATACTTCCGTCTTGACATCACACCCAATACACTACGATTCTCGATATACCCAGCAGAGGCGTACAAAGAACCGGTTAAAGCCCTGGATGACCAAAATCAAAGCATATTGATTGTCGCAAGTATTAGCGATGCAAGTCTCAGGTTAAGACCAAATACACCTACTCTGATATCGGACTTCCATAGACACATAGTCATACTACCAATGGAATTCCGATAGGTCTATCCAGTGCGAAGCTGTTTCCGCACCATCGGTAAACACAACCTCCTATCACACTTGCGTGAATATCCAATACTTAAATATATGAGAACTATGTCGTTGTGCTCCCACAACGCGCACAAGTGCAATACTAGTCTATTCCGCATTATCGATGTCCAGTCTCGATAATACTATGACTAAGGATATTTAATGATTAATCCTTCGAGGACTGATACTGTCTCATATCATCTCATTCCAGGAACTAATCATAGGGACCTCCTATCATTTATACATCTAGGTGATCTAATCACAAATGATAAGAGCGCAATCTCCTTGTCACATAGTTAATTTTTACAACAACACCATGATCTGTACAAATAGTGACGCTATGGGTCATAACTTTCCAACACCCCTACTGGATCTAGGAATTGGATTGGATCCAATCGATCTTAGAGATCTACCTATTTAATTATCATACAATTTGTTGGCCAAAGTCAAGATTGTATGATATTTAACGGGATCCCAGCCCGCTAGGAAACACGGTTTCCCGAGTACTCGACAGAGGGTTAAAGGCTCGCCGAAAAATAGTGGGAGGCAAGAATTGAATTTGCAATATTCGTTTAATTACTTGCCATACGCGCTCAAAACAAATATCATTCGTCATATATATAAAATGTTAGTTGGACTAATATTTAAATTGTTGTTTTAATAAATAGTTGGACTATATTCAAACTATTCATTTATAGTTGATTTCATAATTGGATTATAGTAATCAATATAATTGATTTTAATCTATTAAATTATAGTTGATTAAATAGTTGGACTATTGTAATCATAATAATAAATAGTATCTAAATCGTTGATTAAATAATTGGATTATAGTAATCAATATATTTGGATTATAGTAATCAATATAATTGGATTATAGTAATCAATATAATTGGATTATAGTAATCAATATATATTTGAATTTTACCCTTCAATTATAGTTGATTATATAATTGGATTATAGTAATCAATATATTTGGATTTTACCAATCATTTATAATGATTATATAATTGGATTATAGTAATCAATATATATTTGATTTTAACCAATAAAATTGTAATAAGTTATATAGTTAGACTATAGTAATCATTACATTAGATTGTACCTGAAATCGTTGATTAAATAGTTAGACTATTAGAATCAAGATTAAATTGAAAGATTAGTGTTTAAAATATTATCCTAGGGAAAATATGTTTAGACGACTTTAATTTTCAAATTGGGAATAAATTTCAGGATAGTCCTGAAACTAAGAAGTTACATTATTTGATAAAATAACATCTTAGGCCTAAGCTCGGAGTTAAGCAAATAGTAGAGCATGATCTTTGGAAGATTCATGTGATGATAACTTTAATGTTTAAATCCATTATGCTTGCCATAAAGACTCCTTAATTTCTTAATCAGAACTAAGGATTAGATCCTTAAAGTATGATGAAGAAATTGAAGGATCTTCATATATCTATTCTTAGATCTTAGAAGTATTAAATTGCAATTAATAACTCTTGGAGAGTTAATGGCCATTCTCATGGAGACAAAGCCAAAGTTTGCAATAAGGCAAGTAGCGCTAGGCGCATCTTACTTCAATATTCTAGAAGGCCAAGGCTTGGCCAAAGGCTTCTAGAGTGTTGAAACTGGCAAAGGCAATATCATTATAATCTTCTAGGAAGATAAAGGACATATCCCAAATGTCTGCTTAAATTGTGGCAAACAGGATCGCGGAAGCGTGACTGCTGTTTGGACAAGGCAGACATGAAGGAATTGAAGATGTGAAAGGCTCTGATTTCAAATATGTTTGTCAACATTATGTTCACTAATAGTATTAAAATTGGATTTTAAATACTTAGTGTGGTACATAAATTTATACTGATGTTCAGAATCTGCTATGAGTAGGATACTGACTTCAATCGAGATTAATCTGCGATTTGGAAACGGGACGAAAGTCGCTGTTTTAACCGTAGATATGTAAGTTTAGGAACTACCTTCGAGTGTGTACCTAAATTTAGAAACTGTTATAATATAACTAGTTTGACTAGATACATTATCTCTATATCAGAGTTTAACCCGCTGCAGGTGAACCTTTATATTCTAGAACACTAAAGTGTTTTATTATATAAAGATGATATTGAGATAAACACATTAGATATGAATAACAGTATTTATATTTTGAATATAAATAAATCTCAAACGGATAAAATGACAAACAAATAGCTCAAACTGATTTGATCAGAAGAAACTAATTGTGGCATTGTTGTCTGGGACACAATCAAACAAGACTCGTATATCCACACTTTTGAAGAGTGGGTACTCGGACTAATTTGATCTCGTTCAAATAAAGTCTACGAATCTAGTTTATTAGGCAAAGTGCCTATAACACTATTTACTTGGTAAAAATGTAAAAGCCACCTATCTGTAAGCCCTAGTTCATAGTGAAGCAAGTGGGCCCATCTCTAGCTAGGCTAGAGGTGGATATGAATATTTCGTGACCTTTACGGATGTGGCATCGCGTAATGGTTATGTGTTTCTTTTGAAGAACACACATCGGAAACTTTTAGAGTTTCGACACGAAATAGATTAACAGATCGGCTAAAGTATTAAACCGTCACGGTAAGACCGTAATGGAAAATACTTAAGCAATAAGTTTCTTGTATACTTGAAAGAGTATAGTATTCTTTCAAAGAGGACTCCTCCCGGAACACGTCATTCTGACGGTGTGTCCGAACCTAAGTAACCGAATTTTGTTGGACATGATAAGGTTAATCATGAGTCGCTCTGAGCTACAATTTCCTTCAACGGATAAGCATTAACAGTGCAGAACTTATTTAGAATAAGGTTCCATCTGTTTGACAGATTTCATATTAGATATGAGCGAGAAAGAAACCGGGTTTCTCATTCCTGTAAATTTGGGAAGCTAGGCATATGTTTGGATGATACCAAACTAAAACCTAAATTGGATAAGTGCCAAATGTAGGTTATCCTAGGGAAACAATAAGCATAGTGCTTATACATCTCACCAGAGAACAATTAGATTGTTGCTCGCCATGTGGTTTTCCTGAGAGGAATACTGATATACAGTGGTAAGTGGGAGGATAGTAAGAACTCGTACATTGAAAAAGGGAGTAATACTATTCCAGGCACCAATTCCTAATGGAACACAAATAGTTCATCAAGGATGGAACTACACCAATAATCTTCGAATACACAAGAACCACGTATGTCGGAGAGAATCAGAAAACAACCTGGGGTATGGGTTTCTGATCTCACCTCATAAAGATATTAATCTTTTGAGGTATTCCAACTGACTACGTATGAGGAAGTGATACAAGGTATCGACTCCATATTTATGGCAAAGTGCCATGAGTCCGAAATGGATTCCATGTATATCAACCAGTTTGGATACTAGTTGATGTACCGCAAGCCATTGTGCCTACTGGTACTATATAAGTCTTCAAGGAAGACATATATGGAAGGCAACATACCAACGAATAAAGCTAGGCTTTTAGCGGAAAGGTATCATTATCAACATTGTGTCGATTACGATGAAACCTTTTAACTGTTGCCATGGTAAATCCATTTGGATAATGCTTGCTGATGCTGCATGTTTCATTCATGAAATATGTCAGCTGAATGGCAAAATCGCTTTCCTGAAAAGGAAACCATTTGGAGGATGTTTACAACATCCTGTCGGTTTTGTCATACCAAAACTAGCAAACAAGGTTTGCAGGTTATTCGATCCATGTTTGGATTGAAGCACGCATAGGTTCTTGGAATTTTCATTTTGATGTAATCATAATGGAGTATGATTTAATTCAAAATGAAAATGATTATTGTGTATAAAAGAGGGTTAGTGGGAGCGCACTGATAGTGGATGTCCTATAAATAATGATAATATGTCATTTCTTGGAAATGATCTTCCCATATTACAATCAGTGAAAGCTTGGCTTTCGAGAAAACTCTCTGAGAACTCTTACATTGAAAAATGTATGTGACCTGGTGTCTCATACGCTTTGAGCATATGAAGTCACAAACAGGCCAACCCAGTGATAGTCACTGGATTGATGTTAAGAACATACTTAGTATCTTAGAGAACTAAGGATGCTGTCTTAATCTGTGGAGAATGAGAACTTGGAGTGACTGGGATCACTACTGCAAGTTTCCTAAACCGATAAAGACGGAACAGTGAGCTGGAAATCTTCCAAGCAAGATACTATTACCGAATAAACAACCAATGCGGGTTATTGCTGCAGCTGAGGCGGCAATAGAAGACTTCTGGGTCGATAATAAATCTAATTAGATTAGATATAATTTTGTTAGCAGCTGAGCTAGGCTTGAGCATAGGCTAAAGAATTAATGGTCTCATCAACAATCCAGATACATACTTGGATATTCATCTGATTCGTTCGGATCATACATCATGGCGATGTGATGATCGAATAAATCGCATCAAATGATAATCATACAAATCCGCTGACGAAAGCCTTTTCTCAGCAGTTTGAGCCAACTGTACATAGTTCGGGTGTAAGACACTCAAGTGACTGGCTATAGGCCAAGTGGGAGATTGTTGGACAATTATGACCCATAGCATCACTATTTGTACAGATCATGGTGTTGTTGTATAAATTAACTATGTGACAAATGAGATTGCACTCTTATCATTTGTGATTAGATCACCTAGATGTATAAATGATAGGAGGTCCCTATGATTTGTTCCTGGACTGAGAATGATATGAGACAGTATCAGTCCACGAAGGATAAATCATTAAATATCCCCAGTCAGAGCATTGTCGAGATTGGACATCGATAAATGCGTAAGAGACTAGTATTACACTTGTGCGTGTTGTGAGGGCACAACGGCATAGTTCTCATATATTTGGGTATAGGATACTCATGCAAGTGTAATAGGAGGTTATGTTTTACCGATGTTATGGGAAACAGCTTCGCTCTGGATAGACCCCCTCGGAATTCCATTGGTAGTATGACTATGTGTCTATGGAAGTCTGAAATCAGGGTAGGTGTATTTGGTCTTAACCTGAGACTTGCACCACTAACACTTGCGACAATCAATATACTTTGGTTGTGGTCGTCCAGGGCTTTAACGGGTTCTGTGTACGCCTATGCTGGGTATATTGAGAATCGTAGTGTGTTGGGTGTGATTCAAGACGGAAGTGTCACTCCAGTCAAATGAAGATGATGGTAACGTAGGATACGGTACTAGTACTCTTAAGTACTGCAGTCATCGGGATAAAATGACAAGGTCATGTTTATCCGATTATAGAGACTAGTTACCAGACATCCGACATGTACTTCGTACGGGGCAGACACAATTCCAGCCCCAGGCCTAGCACGTGATCATCTGATACTAGACAGAAATACGCAATACTACGTATACTACGCCTGATATAGATCATTTATTCCTATAAGGATATTTCTGGAGAATTGGGTAGGCATGGCGCTTTGCTAGAAGCCAACCTTGTCTTGTAAATCGGTAAAACGTAGTACGAGGTACTTACGTGTTTGGATAGTCCGACGACCGAATTTACTGCCAACATATCTGAGGATCTCATGGGTCGCTTCCCAAAGATTCACCGATGACGTATGACTCGCACTCTAAATTAATCTGGGATTAATTAGATGAGAGAGAAAGTTAATCTAGGATTAATTACGAAGATATTTTATCTGGGATAAAATATCAATTAAAGAGAGATAACGATTAATTTAGAATTAATCGATTAATTAATATATATTTGATATATTAAATGAAATTGGATTTCGACGCGGAATTAAAATTAGATTTTAATTCGGGTGAACGAATTAATTTAAAATTAATTCGTTAGCGACGTGAATAGTGATTTCACTAGGCGTAATCATTTAATTACGTAGCAACGTAAATTTTGTTAATTTGGAATTAGAGAACCCGAGCCCGAGATTATTTATGAGCGCATTCGCATTTCGAATTCGAGTGCGGTATGCAAGTCAAATCAAGCGTCAAATCGCTAGTCGCATCTAGCGTCACATCAATCGTCAATCAAGTGATGGATGTCTTTAACTTTGAGTGATTGACGCCAGTCACTATTCACTGATTGATGGGAAGTGATGTGTGTAGTTGATGGAAGAGTGTTTAACACTCAATTGTGATGTTTGAAAGACATATACAAATATTTTAATATTTGGTATTTGATTTTCAAATTTTTGATATATGTTCTTAGAAAACAAATACACAAATCACTTTACACATTTTCATCTCTCTCTCTCTTTCCTCTCTTCATCTACACGCCCAAGAGGCTGAAAAATACTTACTGGTTTTTGTCTAAAAACCGTGAGATGGGAAGTAAAGTGTGGGAAATTTGTGGCAAATTTCTCAAGAGCTAGCACTCCGAGAGACATGAGAAGGTGATAGGGAAGTCCACCCATGAGCCGGGAATCATTTGACAAAGCTTGGAGCTTGACGAAGATGATCCAACCATGGCCGAAAATCAGTGAGGCAGTAGCAGCTTACTGCCTCATGTACCAGTGGGCAAAATCAGATTTTTTTCGTCAAAGCGTCGCTCAACCGATCGATGTGAGTATTCTGTAACTTCGTTGATTTGTATTCGCACTTATTTCATGCTTGTTTATGATCTTGGGACCTTAATAGAAACCAACAAGCCAACCATGTCTCATAAATCGGTAAAAACGTGGTACGACATACGCACATGTTCGGATAGTCCGGCGACCGGATTTACTGCCAACATATCCAGAGATCTCATAGGTCGCTTCCCGAAGAATCACCGATGACGTATGACTCGAACATAATTAATCTATGATTAATTTTAAGAGAGAGAAAATTAATCTAGGATTAATTACGGCGAGAATTTATCTGGGATAAAATTCAAATAAAAGAGATAGAATGATTAATTTGGAATTAATCGATAAAATAATATATTCGATATATTAAATGAAATTAGATTTCATAACTTAATTAAAATTAGATTTTAATTCGGGTGAACGAATTAATGTATAATTAATTCACGAGCGACTTTAATAGTAATTTTGCTAGGCATAATTATTTAATTAAATTTGATTTAATTACGTCGCAACGGAAAATTCGTTAATTCAGAATTAACAAACCCGAGCCCGAAATGTGTTTGCGGGCCCACTAGGATTTTTAATTCAAGTGGGGCCCACACAAGTCACATCACTTGTCACTTTACTTGCCTTTTTTGTGATGAAATTTGGTGAGTTGGTGATGACTTACTAAACACTCAAACTTGAAAAGTGAATGACATATTACCAAACATTTGGTATATCATTTTTTAATTTTGGAAATCAATTAACAAGTCAACATTTCACTCTCCTCTCTTCTCTCCTATTCACGCCATTCTCTCCCTCTCTCACACTCTCCTTGGCCGAGAGTTACAGGAAGAAAACAAGGGGATTTTGTTGCAAAATCTCCATTGCTAGCACATCAAGGAATCATACAAGGGTGTTTGGGAAACTTTTCCCATTGAGCTTGGAATCAAAGATCAAAGCTTGGAGCTTGATACACAACTTGGAGGAGCTTGGAACACTTTCAAAAAGAGCAAAATGTTTTGTTTACAACACATCCTACAACCGATCTTTGTAAGTATAATTCCGCTATACTTTCGTATTCACAATATTTTATGTTTGAAATGATCTTGGTTTGACCTTAGAAACCCAACACCTTTATCTCTTGACTCTTTGTAATTCTCCTCTCACCAATTCCCCTCAATGTAATGAGGTTTCTTTATTGTATTATGTAATTGGGTAGAAGTTAGAATAGTGACAGCTTGGGGAGAGGAAAGTGAGTGATTTGATCTAGGAATAATTTATGAGATATCCATCCGCATATCATTATTATTTTATTTATCGCGCCTTATTATACTTTTAGAATGCATGTTTAATGGTGTATGATGAGACCTAATCAAAGATAATAAATTGGTTGCCAATTTACGTGAAAAACCCTCAATCAAATATTGAGCGTTTTCCTTCCATTGAATGGTTCTTTCTCAAGATCCAAGATTGACATTGGTTTGTTGGCCAAAGTCAAGATCAATGTCCATCGCGGATGTGTTTGAACAATGAAAGCTTTGTTCCATATCGCATGTCTTGGGCAAGTTGTGATTTGTTGGCCAAAGTCAAGGTCACTTCTTGTTAATCGACATGGATTACAAAGTTTTCCAAAGTCAATGGGTCCCGCTTAACTTGAATCATTAAGCTTGTTGAGCCAAAGCCAAGGCTTAGTTGATTCAGAGGAAAATGTTATGAAAATATATTGGATATATTGGCATATACATTTTATATATGTTTCGGACTTGGAGGTCCACCTACCGGATCTAGGAATTGGATGAGATCCAATTGATCTTAGAGATCTACCTAGTTAAATATCATACATCTTGTTGGGCAAAGTCAAGGTTGTGTGTTATTTAACGGGATTTTAGCCCACTAGGAAACAAGGTTTCCCTAGTACTCAACAGAGGGTTAGAGGCTCGCCGAAAAATAGTGGGAGGCCAGTATTGAATTTGTAATTTCGTTCAAATACTTGCCAATACACGCTTTCAAATTATTTTGTCATTTTATGTATTTATTAGTTGGACTAATATTTTATTATTTTCTTGTAACAGTTGGACTGTACCCAAAAATCGTTAATTGAATAGTTAGACTATTACAATTAAGATGGCTGGAAAGATCAGGGTTAGAGACATTATCATGGGCGAAAATGTCTTTCATGGTGCGAACTTTCCTGACTGGGATATGAACCTCAGGATTATCCTGGGGGCTGAGAGAATGCTCTATACGATAGAGAGACCTCTCGGGACAAAGCCCGAAAATGAGCAGCCGCTTAAGCTTGAGCTTCGGAAGACTCATAGTGATGACAACTCAACTGCTCAATCCGTCATGCTCGCTGCAATGACCCCTCAATTTCGTCGCCAGAGCAAGGGACTGGATCATTATACTATGATGGAAAAATTGAAGGACCTTCATCGATCTAACCTTAGATCGCAAAGGTATGAATTACAGAAGAAGCTCTTTCTCTCTCGAATGTCACAGGGTACATCTGTCGAGCACCATATGTCGCAGATGATTGCTGACATCGAATAGCTAGGTCAGCTAGGCATAACCTTTGAGGCTGAGACTTCCATAGATTTGATCTTGCAGTCTCTTCCTGACAGCTGGAGTGGGTTCATCATGAACTACAATATGATGAACCAAGACCATACTCTTGGAGAGTTGATGGTAATGTTGCGTGAAGCAGAAAAAAGAGCTTTTGAATGGCAAAAAGTGCGAGATGCACTTCGCTTCAACATCTTAGTCTCGCAAGGCTTGGTCGAAGGCTACTGGAGGTGTACAGAAGAAAAAGAAGAATAAGGGCATGGCCAAATCGTCAAAGTCTTCTGGGAAGGCAAAGGACAAATAGCAAGATGTATGCCTGCAGTGTGGAAAACGGGGTCACTGGAAGCGTGACTGCCGTGAGTACAAGGCGCACATGAAGGAAATCAAAGCGGCAAGGCACCGGCTTCAGGTATGATTGTTATAGAAATAAACATGTCTACTTCTAGTTTTAAAAATTGGATTTTTGATTCTAGTTGTGGTACTCATATATGTACTGATGTACATGATCTGCAGATTAGCAGGAGACTGGCCTCAGAAGAGATTGACCTCCGAGTTGGAAATGGGACTAGAGTCGCTGTTTTGGCCGTTGGGACTTATATTTTGGAACTGCCCTCGGGGCTTGTACTAAACTTATCAGACTGTTATTATCTACCTAGTTTGACTAGAAATATTATATCTTTATCTTTATTAACCCAATATGGGTATACTTTTGTATTTAGAACCACTGAGTGTTTTATGTATAAAAATGATGTTGAGATATGCAGTGCTGATGTGAATAATGGTCTTTATATTTTGAATATAAATCAATCTCAAACATATAATGTAACAAACAAAAGGCTTAAATTAAGTAACAAAATTGAAACTTATATGTGGCATTATCGTCTGGGACACATTAACAAGACTCGCATATCCACACTTCCGAATAGTGGGTACTTGGACGGATTTGATCGAAATTCATATGACGTCTGCGAATCTTATTTATTAGGCAAAATGCCTAAAACACCTTTTAGCGGTAAAGGTGCACGTGCCACCGAACTGTTAGCCCTCGTTCATAGTGACGTATGTGGGCCCATGTCTAGCCAGGCTATAAGTGGATATGAATACTTCATAACCTTTACGGATTATGCATCGCATTATGGTTATGTGTATCTTATGAGACACAAGTTGGAAACTTTTGAGAAATTCAAAGAGTTTCGACACGAAGTAGAAAAACAGACAAGCAAAAGTATTAAAACATTACGGTCGGACCGTGGTGGAGAATACTTGAGCAATGAGTTTCTCGATTACTTGAAAGAGTATGGTATTCTTTCACAGTGGAATCCTCCTGAAACACCTCAATTAAACGGTGTGTCAGAACGGAGAAACCGAACTTTGTTGGACATGGTAAGGTCGATGATGAGGCACACAG
This sequence comes from Zanthoxylum bungeanum, assembly GCA_019454045.1. Classification (NCBI taxonomy): domain Eukaryota; kingdom Viridiplantae; phylum Streptophyta; class Magnoliopsida; order Sapindales; family Rutaceae; genus Zanthoxylum; species Zanthoxylum bungeanum. Next base: position 15,167 of record SKCR01019299.1, on the reverse strand, counting down.
AGCTACCTATTTCCTTCTGGGGATATGCATTGAACAGTGCAATACTTATTTTGAATAAGGTTCCGTCAAACTCTGTTCAACAGACTCCGTATGAGATATGGACAGGAAAAAAATCGGGTTTCTCATTCCTGAAGATTTGGGGATGCTGGGCATACGTTAAACGTTTGGATGGTACCAAACTTGAACCTAAATCAGATAAGTGTCTATTTTTAGGTTATCCTAGGGAAACCAAATGATATTACTTCTACAACCCACAAAAGAACAAAGTATTTGCTGCTCTACATGCGGTTTTCCTTGTGAAGGAATTCCTAAATGTGGTTAATGGGAGGAAAGTAGAACTCGATGAAAATCGGAGTGATATTATTCCTGGCATCGATTCCTTAATGGAACATGAATAGTTCAACATGGATGAAACTGTACCACAATCTTCGAATACACAATAACCGCGTAGGTCAGAGAGAGTCAGAAAACAACCTTAGAGGTATGGGTTTCTAATCTCACCTCATATGGATATTAATCTTATTGAGGAAGATGAACCAGCTACATATGAGGAAGTGATACAAGGTATCGACTCCGATTTATGGCAAGATGCCATGAAATCTGAAATGGATTCCATGTACACCAACCAAGTTTAGACGCTGGTTGATGCACCAGAAGACGTAAAGCCTATTGGTTGCAAATGGGTCTTCAAGAGGAAGACCGACATGGATGACAAGATACAAACGTACAAAGCTAGGCTTGTAGCGAAAGGGTATCGTCAACGACATGGTGTCGATTACGATGAAACTTTTTCACCATTTTCCATGATTAAATCCATTCGGATAATGCTTGCTATTGCTGCATATTTCGATTACGAAATATGGCAGATGGACGTCAAAATCGATTTCCTTAACGGAAACCTTTTGGAGGATGTTTATATGCAACAGCCTGACAATTTTGTCGTACCAAAACATGCAGACAAGGTTTGCAAGTTAAATCGATCCATTTATAGATTGAAGCAAGCATCACGTTCTTGGAACCAACGTTTTGATGAGATCATAAAAGAATATGATTTCGTTCAAAATGAGGAAGATCCTTGTGTATATAAGAAGGTTAGTGGGAGCGCACTGACATTCATTATCTTTTACGTTGATGATGTATTACTTATTGGCAATGACATTCCCATGCTACAATCGATGAAAGCTTGGCTTTCATTAAAATTCTCCATGAAAGATCTGGGAGAAGCAGCCTTTATTCTGGGAATAAAGATCTACCGGGATAGATCTAGAAAGCTGTTTGGACTCTCCTAGAGCACGTACATTAACAAAGTGTTGAAGAGATTCAACAAGGAACAATCTAAGAGACCATCACCGAAATAACCACCACCGAAAAACAACACCAAAAAACCAGAAAACCGAAACAACAAGAAAAAAACCAGAAACGCAAAAAAAAATAACCAAAGAAAAGCAAAAAAACCGTGAAAAACAACCAGAAAAGCCGTGAGAAACAACCAAAAAAATTTTGAAAAATAACCAGAAAAAATCGTGAAATAGTAGCCAAAAACAACCAACACATTAGCCAAAAATCGTGAAACAGCAAGCCAAAAACCGTGAAACAACAAGCCAAAAAAACCGTGAAACAGCAAACAGCAAACATCAAATAGCAAATAGCAAACATCATAATTATTTTATTAATTTTGTAATAGCAATATTAACTTTCCATTAAGAAAATATATGTTACAAAATTGAATAGTTAACGCCCATTTTAATGGTGTAAGTTCTAAAATAATGCCAATGGTTTCCAAAACCCAAAAAAATTAGAAATTCCAAATTCACCCTTTCATTAAATTATATCTTATATATAATTTAATAACATGTGTTTGAATATCATATATTTATTAAAACCATATATTAAATTTTAACATATATTTTCAAGTGTGACAAAATCATATTATTAATCATATTAATAAAATTTATACATATGTGAGTATATAATTGGACTATCCAATTATACTAAATACGCTACAGTATATTAAGCTAGCACGGGTAGGGGTGTTCACGGGTCGGGTCGGGTCGGGTTTTTTGAAATTTTGTGAGACCCGATCTGCTCGGGTCACGAGAAGTTCGGGTCTCGGGTCATACGAAGGTGGAACCCGATCGGGTTCGGGTCGAGTTGGCAGAATTTTTTTTTTAATGAATTAGTTATTTTGAAATACAAATATTTGTTATTTTATGTCTCAAAAATTATCATAAATATAAAGTTTTAATACAACAAAAATAATAAACAAATGAAATAAAAGTAAAAACTTTAAAAATAATAATAATTTTTTTAGAAAAATAATATAAATACTATAGGGTCGGGTCGGGTTTTAGTATCAAACTCGTTGCCCAACCCGACAATTTCGGGTCGGGTCGGGTTGAAAATTTGTAAAAAAAAAAAAATTGGACCAGAGTCATGTCGGGTCGGGTCACGAACTGACCCGACCCTATGAACACCCCTAAGCACGGGGAACAAATGGACCTACGGTTCCGAGCTCCAATAATCTCGAAATATGAGTTAAGCTCTTAATTAAATATTCTGAATTATTAACTCCAGGTTATTCCACTAAAAACCCGAAGTTGTAGTCTTGTTGCCACAGATAGTATATTAAGTCGAACCACGTCGGTGTCCATCGATATTGTCACTACATATAGATTAACCCTTCACGAGTATCTTGTAATTAGGGCCGGGTCATTTTCATTATACCCCTCTAATTATTTTTACCTTAAGTACCATTGATTCTCTAATGAACGATTTATTCATAACCATTATGAATTTTAATCTTTCTATTCGTAATAGAAAGACTTGAGTGCTCAAACCATTCAAGTACCGAATCAACCCTTAAGGAAGATACTCACCAACTTCTAGCAAAAAGGAGTGAACTTCATGTCTATGTAAAATGTCCCCAGCTACACACCAGACCATGTCCCCAAAGTACGTAGCTATTGGTCGGAACTGCTACACCAACCTCACCTTTGTAAATAAAAGGACATAGCCTGTCATGCAGGAGTTCGTGGAACACTCAAGATTAAGATCAATCCATATATGACCATCTATTATATCGAAATAAATTTCTTTATTTAACGGATATTATAAGAATGTCTTTTCTATATGGGTCCAATCCTATTTGATCACATCATACAAGGTGCCTACATTCTCATGTCTTCACATGGATGATCTCGGATCAAGGTCGCCATACAATTATAGAATGGACCGCAGCTATAGATAAACCACAAACAAAGTACATGCTTTGTTTGCTCTCTATGGACTATTTTAGATACCAACTCCAAACTTAAATCCTCTTGTCTATAACACTCATACACTATGTCTTAAGATACATGTGTAATTTAGGGTAATCAAGATAATTTACATTATGCAAAATATAAAAAAAAAAAATACTTTTATAAATGAATAATGCATCATTTTATTTCATAACATATAAAACCGTTTACATTACATGAAACTCTAGGGCATATATCCCAACATGATGTTGGCCGAATGGGTTGGTAAAAGCTTATGTTGTGTGGTGTTGTTTTGTGATATGTAATGTTGATAAAGATAAAGGTGGTGGTTGTGACTGAGCATGTGAATATAAATAAGGCATGATGTTTGTGTTCATGGTGACCTTAGAAGTAATTTGATTATTGTCTAGTTTTGATGTTGAGGATGTTGGTTGGTAGAGTTATTAAAGATGTCGTTAAGGGTAGAGTATCAACATGCGGCCGAGCCATTATAAACTTAGTTAAGAATAATATCACAAATATCGTAAGACGTTAGGAAAAAAACATTGAACTTTCATGTTATTATAGGCTCATGTATATTTCATGTACGTAACTAGGATTTCATGTATTCAAGTAGGCTGATCTCTCTTCCATTCCATGTTCTCAGTTCCAATGCAGAGAATTCCATCAAGTTCCATATGACAGCACAAGCTATAGAAATTATTCCAGCTCAGTGAGTGAATGCTAACGTTTTTCTTTATGTTTTCAAAGCTTTATACTTTTTATTGTTTTAAAGAGTTCAGATTTAGTTATAAATATTTTTACATCGTGATAGATATCCATGATTTTAGATTAGTTAACAAGTTCAATATTTTATCTGATTATGAATTCCCAACATAGAAACTTATTCAGCTTTGTATATTTGTCTGTGTGTGTGTGAGAGAGACTTTAGTTTACAAGTTAGCAATGTTGTAATAACATAACCTTTTGGGCTTATGATACATGATATGATTTTTTGTACATGATTTAGTTTGTATTTAGTTTAAATTTTCAAGTATTAGAACTATATTTTCAAACCACCAGTATTTAGTCGTCCCCTCATATTTAGTGTTCGGGTTCGCTCACGTTGTCTTATGGGGCACTAATCACCTCGTAGGCTTATGCATGTTCACATTCCCCTACCTAGGCGGAGCCAGGTCCCGCTGGGTAGGTTTCATGCCCCCAGGCCATGATACTAGTGAAACTTTCCATGACAACAGGCTTTTCTTATATGAATTTTACAATACATGTACTTGTATTTTATCATGTTTTGATATATAGAGAATATATCACCTTACTTTTCATTTTTCATGCAAATTAAATTATTTTATATTGCTTTTAACTAATGTTCACTCACCAGGTCTTTCAAAAGATCTGACCCCCCCTATAGTTTCACTTTGGGTGCAGGTTTAGTTCCAGTTTCCAGTACCTCAAACTCATAGGAGATGAGGACCAACTGCAGTCATTAGGAATACATGACATGGGGTCCACATATCATGTATAAATGTCATGTAATACACCATAATGTGAAATAGGTGCATTGTGTATTCAAATACTGTATGAAATCTTAAGATAATATGCATGTATAACTATTATATATAAAAATATATGTATGTTGATATGTTATTAATAAAAAGGCCATGCATGATTCACTTTCATTTATTGGAAAAGACTGATAGTATACTTGTTCATTATGTGCATATATATAGGTCATGCAGGTTTTTTATATCCATGTCAGAGTCTTAGGGGGCGGTTATGCCATCTCTCGTCGGTCACGTCCCGGATATATTGAGATGTAACAAAGTTGGTATCATAGCACATAGCCTTAAGGTATATGACTACAGCGGTAGGGTCATGATGTCTTGCGTGCAACGTATATCCGGGATACTCATATGTAAGGTATCACCCCTCTAGCTCTCATCGACTCCAAGTAAATTTCCTATCTTTTTTCTTTAGAAAAAGTCCATATATTAGAATTCCCATATGGCTAAACCAGATAGTATTTCCACATGTGCAGTATAAGCCGGTAAACAGAATACAGTAAATCCTTAGCTCATTAAATTCCTAAAGTGAGGACGAGAATTCAGTTTAGCCTTCCAGACTTGTATTAAGTCTATAGCAACATTGGAAGGTTGACTTTTTGATAGCAATGATTTATTTACGTTCGCAAGACCATCATTGTAAGAATACAAGACCATTAGCAGTGGTAGATTCTCCCAAAACAACGAAAAACCATGACATGTTCACTATCCTACTTTTTAGAGGTACTGGTTGGGAAATTCGATTCCGACGCGTCCCTTCCAATACCTATTCTAAGATAGGTAATGGATTCTGCCAGAGCAGCCAATGTTCTATATTTCCATTCCATTTGACCAGGATGCATAATAATATCATTATGATAAGATTAAGGATCATAGTAGCGTACCCCAACTAGAAACTCACAGTCCCTAGGTAATGCAGGCCATTAGGGCAAAATCCGATCGTATCATTTCTGATCAAGAATCATGTCACAATTTTATGAGCAATTTAGAAAGTCACGTATCATGCATGTTGTGGATAGTAGCACCCGAAATATGCAGCGACTCATGAATAAGTAGGCGTTATTTACTCACCGCCATCAATAGCCAAATAGGAAAACCCTAATCCAGTTGTTTTAGAACCTACCGCCAATAGCAGTTAATCACCCAATCAGACTTCAGGTGAACCAAGGCAATTCATAACCTTATCATTTTTAGTAACTTTTCCTTCTGTTAGCACTTAGTCATTCCAACAAACTTAGTTGAAGCAAGACAGATAGTACCAATAGTAACCCTCACCCATATAGATCCCCATGATTGATACTGCTTGACAGACCCCTTGGAATCAAGGATAGGCAGTAGTATGAACACTTTCATGGTACCACGTGTTTCATCCTTTCTATTCATCGGCTGTGAAACTTGATGTAATCTTAGTCTGCACATCAAGTAGGTCAGCAAGACCTGTAGCACGTTAACCGTATGTTAACCAGGTCGGTACAGCACTAGCAAGTTACCAGCAAGATCAACATAGTCTCTAGTCTTCGTTTACATGGGGTGGTGGACACCAATTCAGCTAGAAAATTATGAGTGCTTAAGATAGACAGAGTATGTAACAACTACAAGAATATTACACGCACCATATAAGGTGTTTCTGTTAAGGTAAGGGAGTCTCAGAAAAAGTGTAGAGTTGTCGCATTAGGAGCATGTAATCAAGAAAGCAGACGAAGACTCGGGATGAGAATCTACCTCCAGATACCATATTAACAAGAATATAACTATCAGTATGAGGCCAAGTCAGAAACCAGAACAAGGGCAATTTTAAGCGGTCACTTGAGACTAGTAATTCTGTCTGGTAACCCGATATAGTAATCCTACAGAATGAGGTACCGATGATCACACATGAACAACCATTGTAGTGGTTTCAAGTATAACTCATTAAGCCATGTAACCAGAAGGAATCCTCAGGCCCTCAACCCCTCTCAGTTCAACCAGACAACAACATTAATGGCAGTAACACGACCCAATTATAGACTAAAGATATTGTAGACGCTATATTTTTACGGCACAGTCCAATGATGAGTCTCTTATAGGGACACTCTCTTAAAGCTTGGAAAGTTGCAAAGATGAATACTGGGAGGGAAAAAAACTTCGGAGAATCCAAGAAACAAAGCCAAATATTGACCAAACATCACTTATCTTATGCCTACATTCTCTTAGACTAGAAAGACTGGCTACATATACACCTGAAACCATAGATATGATCGGACATAGAACAATTGTCATTGTGTGTGCTGATTGTCAATCCCTATAATCAGGAGATCTGATTAATGTCCATCAGGACATACACGTTAGGCTGGATATACAATTCAAAATACATATCCAGCTGGACATATATCGAGCTGTCATCGATTGTAAATATATTCAGTTACTGAAATCATGGACCTCATTACGTTCAGTCGGACATATAACTCCAGATATACATCCGGTCGGATATGAATTGAGCTACATTTGACAATGTAGATTGGCAATCACTACAGGTATGGAGGGACTCATTGATTTTCTCCCTTTTTAAAGCCTAGCGTCATAATATAAAAAAAGGGCTCGACCCCTCTAGGTGAGGATGAAAAGCGATCTAGAAAGAGAAACGAAGCGTTGAAGTACTGAAATACGAAACCCTAAAATTTTTAGAAAGAGAGATACAGTGAGGAAATCTTTGGAGTTCCTCCTTTCCAGTAAGCATCCAAGCAAAATCCTGGTTTTCAAAAGTGTTTTCGAGCTAAACTATACATAGAGGTACGTCATGAGGACACCTTATTTCTTTTACGATTTTTTGAGGTTAACATAGTATCTCTGACTGAATATGATATACGTCCGGCAAAACATACACACATTCGGTAATTGATAGATATACCAGGCCACATCTGCTGCCTCTCTAGTTTATTTTTTTTCTTATTATTATTTTATTACTGTCATTTATTTTCTTAATATTACGTTAGTCATTACTCATATCATTCTATGTATGTTACTGCCCTATTATCCCATGTAATCATTTTATTTATTTTAGTTATTTTATTAATGGTTAGTTCAGTATTAAGATGCATGTTTCTGTAATACATGCTTATCTGGTTTGCAAAGGACATCCGGTCGGACTTATATCAAGTCTGGCTGGACATTTATAAAAGTACCTGGACATTAAGTGCCTAAAATTATTTTATCTAATTGTTCCATTTGATTAGTACTTTATCATTAATTTAATTATTTCGAAACATTTATATGGTATTTTGTTTGATTACTATTTTTCCATTCTTATAATTGTTAGGGTTGGTGCTCGAAGTGCCAATCTGGATCGTATTTATGTTCGATTCATAAATACGAGCAATTCCATTTTCCATAATATTACTTATTTAATAGTAGCACCTCTTGTCTTTTATACACATATTCGATCTAATTACGATTAGATTGAAACTAAATCTGGTTTAGTGATACGTGTATATTAGAGAAAGACCCTAGGATTTATAACGTAGTGCGCAGTTACGACGTAGTTTGTAATTGACATTGAGAAGTGTCACTATAAGTTATATATCCTTAAATAAAATTCCTGATCAAGATTTACTAACACGGTTCAGTTAGTAAAATCCGTTGAGACCAGTACATGTCGTATATCGTGACTTGGTTCGATGGTTTATCCTAATGAACCATGAGTCTCGGGAGACTCGTATAGACATGTAAGTATTTATTTGATAAACACTGAATGACTCACTGAAGATTTCCTAATAGATAGTATACCAACGTCAATAGAAATCTTCTCGAGTCGAGCATAGTGGTTCTTCGACTTGAGATACCACTGTGGATATATGAGTTATCCTCCACACTTTAATGGCAGTCACATCACCAATCTATTTAGATCAGACCTCCGTCTGTTCGTTGGGTGTGGACTGATGCTCATGATATCATGTGCGTATCAAGATAGAATCTGTCAGTCCTGTGTACATGGCATAAGCATCCTACTCGTGTTTGCGATCTAGTAAATCCATGGCCGTGGTATAACTTCGGAATCAAGTTCTGAGTGTTATTTAGAGATCGTAAATTGAAAGTCAACTATATTATACCGAAAGGATTTGACATTTTTATCTATATCCCAAGTATAATATGGATAGCCTGTGACAGAGGGATTATACGTATGCAATGATCTCGACTTGCATAGTTTAGCGAGATTATCCGTGGTTGTCATAATACATGAGTGGGTGAATTATGGACACGAAATTGGATTTCGTGATGGATAAACCTAAACTTAGAGAGTCTCAGAATGTGAAGTGGACTCGTTGAGCACTAGGGCAACACGTTATGAATAATACAGATTATTCATAGTACTTCATCGGATTAAGTGAGTTAATTCGAATCGTTTAAATGGTTAAACGATAACACAAGTATTATAGGATTTTGGTCATTTAATAATTATTGTGTATTTGTATTTGATACATAATTTGATTAGATACACATTAATTAATTATCAAATGAGATTTTGACACATGCCATTAATATATATATTTGTTATTTAATGTAAATAAAAATACATATATAATAATAATTATATTAATTAATTATTTAGATATTTAAATGTTAAATATTTAAATGATTAAATAATATTCATATTTCATAATTGTTATGTTATATGGCTAATTATTATTGGTTACAAATGACATGATTTTACTAAGCTTTAAGTGTGTAAATTTGATTTTTCAAATTAAAGCTTATTATATTTAATTAGATTAAATTGGCAAAATGACTAAAATACCCCTAAATGTCGGTTTTGGTAATTTTTAAAGTAAAAAATTTTCATTTTCCCTTCCAACCTCCATGTCCGAAACTTTAAAGAATAAAAGCTCTCAGATTGTTCCTTGATGTTTCAAGGTGGAGAAAGAAGAAAATCAAGAAAAAAAGCTAAGGAATGAGAGGATTAAAGGTAATTCTACAAATCTCTAAGCTTAGAAAATTTGTTTCTTATTTCTTGATGATCTAGTGAGATCTAGGGTTTCTTCTTTTCCATAAATTTTGGGGCTTTTGGTTTTAGAGGATGGAATTGGAAGCATATTATATGTGTGAAGTTGTTTTGAGTAATATTATTGTAATATTTATTCAATTTGATCATTTGATGATATATTTCCATTCTAGAGTGTTATGACCACTCTTGTAATGCCTAGAATTGTTCTTGGGTGGTTCATGTGTGGTGACTTTGATTGGTGTTTTGATTAATTGGATTAATCTTGAAAAAGTTGGATTAAAGCATGAAAAATTGATAATTTTTGTTGAAAAATCAGATCTGGGAAAATGGGTTGTTTGTGCTGAAAAATGATGTCATTTGAATGTATTGGATGTGTTTTGGGAGTTGGAACAATTGTCAGAAATTGTTTCGGAGTTGAAATAAGTGAAAACGGGGAAAAACGGCGTTACCGGGTGACTTTTGAGCCAACCGGGTGACGACAGCCCAAATAGTGAATTTGTTATAGTTCGGGCAGCCCATGAACTGCCCTAATACTATTGGGGCTGACCCGGGCAGCCCTCATGTGTATTGGATGGTCGGTTTGGTCAAAAACATGTTTTATGCTATTTTACGGAGAAACGTTTTCGTAAAAGTTTCGCGACGTTTCTTATATATTTATGTCGTTATTTGATATCGAATAAATGTGTTTAGCTGAAATATGAATAAATTATTCATATTAGATCTTGAATAATTTATTCGGTAATTTAAAAAGTTTTAAAATTATGATTTCGCCCGAACAGCGCAACCGCCGCGCCCTTCGCCTAAAACCTCAACAGTAATAGCTTCATAATATTTATTGATTTTATTTGTTGCTTTCATATTTGTGTTTGCGGTATTGTGTGTTATATAAACCGGTTTACGTGCTCTTGCACTATAAGAAAGTAAACACCTCTTCACTCATACAGATAAAGGTCGCATGTATACATCAAGAAAGTAAAAATAAGACCTAATAATTACAGACATGCACAGCTGACCCTTGCACAATCAGTCAGGCTCGATTAATGGAATGATCTTTAATCCCCTAACCTTTCTCAGATTAAATCTAGTAACGTCAGTGGTAAAAACTGTTGGAAATGGTGATCGAGCACCATTCACTTTTGTATGAATATTTGTTATTTATACAATATAATATTTTCTTTATCATGATTATTTATTCATTTAATATAGTAATTCTTACTTTTATTTATATATTGTAAATATAATTGTTAGATTACTCTAAGAATTAGAGATTTCGAGTTTCACTCGGAACCTTATATGAAATTAGTAAAGACCCGGGAGTTATAATATATGGTGATATAGTTGCAAGAGTTGCAAATGGTGTTGAGAAACATCACGCATTCTCTCGAATATAAATTATTCATGGTCTAGATCTATTGACATGGGTCGGTCATTATATCGGTAAGACTAGTGCATTGTCGATATATGAAATGGACATATGGTTTGTCTCAACAGACTATGAGCTTAGCGGAAGTTCGTATAGAGATACAGATATTCATTAGTGGAATGAATATCGAAAAAACTCATAAAAGATGACTAATAGATATTCCATAAAACTGTCAATAGTTGTCTTTTCGAGTTGAGTAGTTATTGTGATCCTTTGACTTCAGACACCACGGTAGTCTTGTGAGTGATCTTATGTGCCTGATATCATGCATGTCAGAGACCTTTTATGGTCTGACCTCTGGATGACTGTTAGGTATAGACCGGTGCTCACGAAGATCAGTGTGTGTTAATATGAGGATTCGTCAGTCCATATGGTTGGATTATGTTTCCTGAAATTTTTCAGAGTATATTCCGAAAATCCTTTGGCCAAAAGTTCGTTAAAGAAATTGTTTCTTTAACATTATAAATAATATTGTAAAAGAGTTTTGCATATATTATTTATTAATGGAATATGATTATGAAAAGTTATTATATATTGAGTAGATAAGGTTTTGACAGTAAATCTATAACCTTACTCAATTGGAGACGGAAATGACGAATGGATTATACATTAACGTTTTAACCTCGACTTGTATGGTTCGACGTGTCGTATTGTTTTTAGTCATGATTTGTAGGTGGGCAGACCTTCATGAATATATGTACGAATATATGAGATATATATGTATATATATAAGTAACAACCGAACGTGAGCCTATAGAGTTCCATTATATTAAGTTTACTGGTTGGGCACTAAGGCGACTTTTCGTCAAATGTTGACAATGTATTTTTTGGGTTTTAAGGATTAAGTTGTTTGATCCGATAATTCATGAGATGAATTGAATTAATTAATTTTATATCAAGAGTTGATATAAGTTTATTGTATAATAGATGTAAATTTGATTTACATTAAATTAGAAATTAATTAGTAAATTAATTTAATTGGTAAATTAATGTACAAAATTAACTGTTTGGTTTATACAAATAAAGCTTTTAATTAATTAAGATAAATAAGTTAAAAAAATTGAATAATTTTGGTTAATGTAACTAAAGCTTTTAATTAAAACTAAGTTACTAAATTGGTGAGATTAATTTTTAACTTTGGTTAAGTTAGTTTTTTGAAACATATGGTGTGGAGTAAAGATTCTATCTAACCATGATTTGTTTTTGATTGATTTGTTTTGGTTTTGTTTTTCATTAAATTAATTAACAAAACAAAAGATTTAAAAAAGAAGCAAAAAAATTGCTTTTCTCTCCACTCACTGACCTCCCACTGCTGAACAGAAAGAGAAAGAAAATGAATTGCAATTTTTCTTTCTTTGCTCATCTCTTATGCCGAAAATGAACAAGGAAAAGAATTTTTTTTTGCTCTCAAATTCAAGCTTAAATCTCACCAAAAATTACCCATCTAGTTATCAAGTATATGGAATTAATCCTAAAGTGTTAGAGATTAATTTGTGTGCTTGAAGTGATTATTTTTCTAGGGTTTAAAAGTTAAACTTTAGGGAAATTTTAGTTGTCATTCTTGAGTGATCAAACCACCTTTTGATCACCAAGACTTGTTCTTCAAAAAGCTCAATTTGGTGGAGGAAGAAGGAATTTTCAAAGGATCAAGAGCTTGGAGGAATTGAGGATTTCGGATGCAAAGCTTCAACAATTGGCAAGAATTGAAATCAATTGTTGGTAAATTTAATTTGTAAATTTATTATTGTTTTGTTGATGAATTTTGTTGAGAAATATTGTTGTGGAAGTGTTGAATAATTAGAAGCATGTATGTAAGGAAAATGAAGCATTAAAGTGTATGACAAAAAATAGTATATAGTTGATATATTAATTTTGTATGCTTGGATTATTTTTTTAAGTGTTGGAAAATAATTTTGATGGTTGGATTAAATTTTTCAAGTGTTGATAAATTTATTAAAGTGTGTGATATTTAATTGAGCTTATGGTAATTATTTTGATGTATGAAAAAATTTATATATGATGACATATGTTTTTAATACATTAGAATAATTTAAATCTGTGATTAAAAAATTTTATACACTATTTTTGGTCACTGTCGAAAAAAAATTAAAAAATTATTCGCTCAGGATTTGATCTTGGGCGGGTTCCGCTGCGCACGACTTATCCGTTCCTCACTCTACAAGTGGTATCAGAGCGATGCATGCCTTTAATTATTCATGTTCCTTACAATTTTTCTTAATTGTATAAAATGCCCATGCATACATTTAATAGTAGATTACATGTTTAGGCATTTTATTGTACATGCATACATTTAAATATTTGTATGCATTTGAGCTTGTTGAAATCTCTACACTAGATCTAAGTGTCATTAATTTTGTGTGAAAATATGACATGGTCCGGCTTGTCTATACGGTCTTAGTTAAACCATTATGATTATTCCCAAAATTTTTAAAGCGTGAGGGATTGGTTGTAATATTTTGTTCTAATCCGGTTAAGCATGAGATGAGTCGAATTTAAGAGAAAGTATTATCCAATATTGCTAAAGTGTGAGGTTAATAATATTAGTATCCTACTTTCGACGATAGACAAGTTGATCTAAAAATTGAACTATCCAATATTGCTAAAGCGTGAGGATGAGATTTGATTTAGGACCGAATGTAAGAGTTGGATTAGATGCAATTGACAATAGTTGTCTTCCTTCTCGAATTTACAAAGGTCAATATTGCTAAAGCATGAGATTTGCGTAAATGTCAAGAAGGATCTACTTTGCATTGTGAGATTTAAGAGTTAAATTTTCGTATTCTTGTTTGTAGAGATTATAAAGAATATATAAGACAATGCGAGGGCACTTTATAGAAAAAGTAAATCCATATTCTATTTAGTATTTTATCATGATATTTAAATATTAATTTTCCACTTTATTTTATTTTTTCCTTGTGTAGACAGAATGTCTGTTTCGAACCCGCTTTCACGTATACTTGATACGCATAGGCTCCAGGGTGCTGTTAATTATAATGTTTGGCTCATGAATCTCCGGATTCTCTGCCAAGCGGAGCAACTTGAATATGTTTTAGATCGCCCAATGCCCGCAAGGGTTTCGGATGATGCTTTAGATGAAGAACGTGAGACGTTCAAGAGATGGAAGGATGATGATCGGAAAGTCCGGTCATACATCTTGGGATCTATGGTGCCGGAACTACAGAGTAAGTATATGCCGATGCCTGATTCCAGATCCATCTTGATGCATATAAGGAACTATTTAGTGATTGACCACATGTAGAGATGCATAGGGTGGCTGTCGAGCTTTTTCATACTTTCCTCCCGGAGGGAAAACCTGTTAGCTCACATGTGATGAAGCTAATAGATTGTATTAAAGAGCTCGAAATGATGGATATTCCTATTGACAACCACCTCGAGAATAGTGTAATTCTCGCATCTCTTCCTAAGTCTTTCAAGGACTTTATCGTTAACTTTAACATGCATAAGATGCTTCCCACCTATTCTGAGTTGCGCAATAAGTTGTTGACGGCTCAAGATGACATGAATAAGAATAGTTATGCTTTCATGGTCACTGGTGCTTCTTCTTCTGGACCTTCTCAGGCTTCTCAAAAGCCGGCTGGGAAGAAACAGAAAAAGAAAAAGAAAGTCAAAGGTAAAGGTCCAAAGGTTTCTTCCGTAGAGGTTTCTAAGCCAAAGGTGAAGACAAATATTGCAAAAGGAAAATGTTTCCAATGCGGCATACTTGGACACTGGAAATGCAATTGTCCAAAGTATTTAGCTTCTTTGAAGATAGCTCCCTCAGGTATTTGTTTTCCTATTATTGACATTACACTTGCTTTTGATTCTAGTTCGACTTGGGTGTTAGACACCGCTTGTCCTTCTCATATCTGCAATTCGTTGCAGAATCTGAGGGAAACTAGAAGATTGAAGCCGAGAGAGATCCAACT